>PVKU01009098.1:0-65702 GCA_004027475.1 Anoura caudifer | reverse complement strand
GTGGAGCTTCCTGACAACCATTGTTTTGAACTCAAAATCTGACAGTTGAGCTGCCTCTGTTTCATTTAGCATTCTTTCTGGGGCTTCCTCCTTTCCTTTCATTTGGGGATTATTTCTTTGTCTTCCCATTGTTTTTGAGGTTCTTCTTATTAGCCTTAACTTCTTAAATTGATCTGTTCTGGCTCCCTGGGTTTATGGTATGAACTGTGGTAGAACACCTGTGAGATTCAGTGGAGCTGTCTGCTTCAGGTATCCTGGTGTTCACAGTTTCCGCTGTCTTATCTGTTGAAATGCCCCCTCCTTGGGATCGTCTCTGGTTTTTTCACAATTCCAGGGCTGGTTTTTTGTTGTTGTTTTGTTCTGTTTTGTTTTTGTCTTACTCGTGAGTATTTAAAAAGAGAATAGAGGAAATAATGGAAAGAGAAGAAAGAAGAAAGAAAAAGAAAAAAAGAGGAAAGAAGAGAAAAAAGAAGAAAAAGAAAAGAAAGAAAAAAGAGGAAGCAAGAAAAGATAAAATTGGAAAGAAAGGAAGAAGGAATAAGGCAAGAAAGAAGATACACAAAGCAAAGGACGTTGAGGGGTAAAAAAAATAATAATAATAAAAATAAAAAATAATAAAAATAATAGAAAAAATAGAAAAAATTTGAAATTTAAAAAGAGAAAGAAGAAAAAAGAGAAAAAAGGAAGAAGAAAAAAGAAAAGAAAAATAAAATTAAAAAAAAAAGCAACTGTTGCTGTTTTCAATCTTGCTGAGCTGGTGTTTCTAGTCTTGTTGGCTGCAATCATCTAGGGGTGACAGTATTGCTTTTGTCCCTGTTCAGCGTTCATCTATCTTTGCGCTACTGTCCTCAGGGCTAGCCTTGGGCCTCTCTGCCCAGGGCCTCAGGTATAAGTTCTGAGGATGTGTGTGCCTATCCCAGTTGCACGCAGGTGCCTATGATCTTGCAGCCACCTATGGTCACATACAGGAGCCAATCCTTGCGCAATTGTCTCGGATGGTGGGGTCAGGCGCGTGGCTGCCCCTCCGGCACTGGGCACCAGAGGCTGGTGAGGTCAGGCGAGCAGCGGATCAGCCGCCCCGCGGGCGCCCGCCCGCCACAATGGCGCCCAGGCGGCGCACTCAGGTGGGCGGCCGAACAGCCGTCCCGTGGGCGCGCGCCTGTTCCAATGGCGCTGGGTGCTGGAGGTCCCGCCAGCCCAGGTGCGTGGTGCGTGGCTGTCTCAATGTCACCAGGAGCAAATGACCTGTGGGCACCAGCCTCCCGCAAGGCCACGCCTGCAGCTGCCCCTCGGGTGCTGGGGGCCAAAGGCCCCGGGAGCTCAGGTGTGTGGCTGACCCAGTGGCGCTGGCCACCAACAATCAGGCGAGCTCCAGTATGCGGTCCTTCCCCGGGATATGCGTGGGTGTTCACACCCCCCAGGTTGTCTGCCACTGAGATCCCAGCTCCTCTCTGTGAGATTTCAAGCAACTGGGTTTATCCCAGCGCCGCTAAAATTTTGTTTGGCTGGGGAGGGAGCAGTTGACCCAGCTCCCTCCCTCTTCTTGTGGCGAGCCTGCGAGAACCCGCCCGGGCCTCAGTCCCGGCCCTGGTGTCCGCGCTGTCCCTTGGGCTCTTATTGTTCTGAAGCACTCTCCTTACCGTCTGGTCCTCCAGTGTCCACTACAATTCCTTGATCTCCTGACTTCAAATATGCTGTGTTTCTGATGGCTGTTTGCTCCGTTCTGATGCAAATCAGCCAAAATATTCTCCTGTGTGTAGGGGGGAGCAAAATATGCTCCTTCCTATTGCGCCGCCATCTTAGATCCCCCCACTATTTTATCTCTTTTTTCCAATCCTAGAGATTCCCCGCTTTGTTCCCTCCCCCATCTTAATCTACCCCTATTGAATTTCATGTAACCCTCTTTATGTTTCCTCCTTTTATTCTCATGTATAAAATAGGCTGCAAAACTGCCATTCTTGAGAGCATTTTCTCAATCCATTGAGATTTTGCTTGCCAGCAGTCGTCTGCAGTTTGGCTCAAATAAACTGATAAAAATTCTCTATAGGTTTGGATGTTTCTTACATCAATATCTTCTTTCATTACTAAAGAAAATCAGGATCCTAAAGTGGATGTACATAACTCACATACACATATGAATCAACTGAAAAAATTACTATTGTTGGCTATTTAATCATTTATTGATCCTTAAATTGATGGAAGTGAAATTTATTTTCACAATTACAGTGTTGCAATAAACACATGTATATATTTACTTGGACACTTGTAGGAGAGTTGGTTTAGCATGTATGTGGACACATGGAATCCTGGGTTGTTGGGTAGTTACATAGTCAACTCTGCTATGTATGGTCACTCTCTAAATTACTCAAATGAAGGCTCTTGTAGTTTCAGAGCCTCACCGTCACTTAGTGTTTTCAGGCTTTCATACTTATTAAATTTTTACCAGTCTGCTGTATATAAAATGATATTTAATTTACATTTTCTTGATTATAAGAGCAGTTGATCTTTGAATGTATTTCACATTTATTGCCTATTTGGGTTCCTTCCTCTGTGAATTGCCTATTCAAACTTTTGGCCATTATTTTAATGGGTAAATTATAATTTTCTTATTGATAAGGTGGTGTTCTTTATATGTTGAGATTACCAAATCTTTACAAACATGTGTGACAAAAAATATTCTCACATTGTGTCTACAAGTACAGTTGTCTCCATTTCTACCCCCTCCCAACCAGCCTCCCACTCTCCAGCCCACCCCCTTTGGCTTTGTCCATGTGTACTTCATACATGTTCCTTGATGACCCTGCCCCTATTATCCTTCTCTCCCCTCCCATCTGGTTACTGTCAGATTGTTCTTTATTTCAATGTATCTGGTTGTATTTTGCTTGATGTTTGTTTTGTTGATTAGGTTCCACTTGTAGGTGAGATCATACAGTATTTCTCTTTCACCATCTGGCTTACTTCACTTAGCATAATGCTATCCAGTTCCATCCAGTAGGAGCAAAAGGTAGGAGCTCCTTTTTCCTTTCTGTTGCATAGGATTCCAGTGTGTAAATGTACCACAGTTTTTTGATCCACTCATTTGCTGATGGGCTCTTAGGTTGCTTCCAGCACTAGGCTACTCTAAATTGTGCTGCTATGAACATTGGGGTGCATAAGTTCTTTTGAATTGGAGTTCACTGTCACATTGTGACAGTGTATGTGGTGGAGTGTTCCAAGAGGGAACAGTGCCACTTGCTCTGTTCTCTGCTATATTTCAGTCACTTCCCCTGCTACCCACAATCAAATTGGGCCTTTCTGGTGCTGATTCCCAGGTGGGTGGGCTTGTGTACATTCTAGGACCCTGTTGGTCTCTCCAATGAACTCTCCTTGGAGTCTGGGAGTTTCTCCTGCTGCTGCCTCAACCCCCATAGGTGTTTTCAATCAGAGGTTTGAGGCTTTATTTCCCTGCACTGGAACTATGGGTTGGACGGTCTGTCTCATTCTGGAGTTTCTCCTCCCAATTTATCTGCACACAAATGTGGGACTGCTCAGTCCAGAATCCGCCATTTTGCCCACCAGCCATAGCCTTGCCTGCCCAGGTAATCCAGCCACTGCCTTGCTGTGAGTCCTCTCCACCCTGCTGCCCAGCTCTACCCCTCCTACCCATCTGGATGATGTTTCTTCTTTAATTCCTTGGTTATTGGACTTCTATACAGTTCAATTTTCTGTCAGTTCTGGTTTTGTTTGTTTTTGAATTTGTTGTTGTCCTTCATTTTGTTGTAGGAGGAGGCACAGTGTGTCTGCCTACACCTCCATCTTGGCCAGAAGTCCTATTTTTTTAGTGTTTTTTTTCATGCAGCTGCTGTACTGGGGTGTTTCTTTCTACCTTGTATTCTAGCTCATTAATTCAGTCCTCTGCTTCATCCAGGATGCTTGTAATTCTTTCTAGTGTGTTTTCGATTTCAGAAATTGTATTATTCATTTCTTTCTGGTTCTTGTTTATAGTTTCCATTTCTTTTTTCATACTGTTGTGGTTCTCACTCAGTTCCTTGTAGTTGTCTGTGAATTCCTTGAGCATACTTATAACCATTCTTCTGAATTCTATATCTGATAGTTTGATTGCCTCCATTTCATTTAGCTCTTTGAGTGGGGAGTCTTCCATTTCTTTTTTTTTTGTCTCCCCATTTTAGGTGACTCTTTTTGTTTGTTTCTGTGCTTCCTGATGCTCTCTCTGCTTTGCTAGCTGTCTTTGTAGGGTGAACTTCTATGGTAGGGATTCTATGGGATTCAGTGGTATGGTCTCTTTGATCTCCTTGTCTGGATGTTCTAGGGTTGCCCTTTCTTTTGTTTGTGTGGGTTCTTTTGTTGTACTTGGGTTTTTACCTGTTAGTGGTTCCCTTTTGTTGGGTTCTCTCCTCTAGTGGGTTTACTGGTGTGCACAACTCCCACCTAATCTTGTATTTGATCAGTGGCAGGGGAAAGCCAAAATGGATTAAGACAGCAGGAGTATATTCTATGGGGTTTAAGGTACCAATAAGTAGAGAAGAGATAGGAGATCCTTTGGAAAAGTAGAGCATTAACTGTGATATTTCACCCAACTAGGCAGTTTTTATAAAAGGTGAAAAAGAGATGAGACTCTTATTAGAAGGGAGAAGGAATGTGAGCTGAATCCAGAAAACAGAGCTCTTGTGTGAGGTCAGATGATGAGATATAATGAGAGTAAAGGATAGAAATGAGGTGTAGTGTGGGAGAGAATAGAGTTAACCACAATGGTAATAAAGCTCAGGAAGATAATAAAATGGTCTAAGACTGGGGAGGAGTGCTGCGTAGTATTTACAAAGCAATAATTTATAATAATACAGGAACAACAATAATATGACAGGAACTATATGATCTGAATAAAAAAATAGAAAGTTAGATTGTACAAAACCAAAGGTAGTGTGTTATTGGAACATGAGTGAAGTGAAAGGAGGAAAATTAAAATTCAATATGAAAGGGGGAACAAGGAAAACCAGTGAAACAATGCAATTAAACAAACAAAACAAACTAAACAGAAAGAAGAGATAAAAATACTAATAAAATGAAAATAGTAAAAATAATGAAAAATAAACAATAAAATGCAAGTTTTGTAGGATAACAAAGTGAAATTTGTCTGTTTTTCAGTTGTTGGCATAAGTTTGGTGATTCCTCTCTGGGTCTGTCTCTGGACCTTTCACAGCTTCAGGTCCTATTGTCTGACACTTGCGGGAAACAAAAGCCTCCTGCTGACTTTAAACGTGCCAAGTGAGTTCTGCTGGTTTTCCTGGATGGCAAAGGGAGAGGGAGGCTGGGCTTCACTTTCTCCTTTCCTATGGTTTTGTGAGGATGTGGGCCAGGTCTTAGCTGCAATATTCACAGTTGCCCAGCCTCCAGCTCAGATCCTTTGTGCGCTGCCGGGTCCCCACTGTGCATCTGCACCAGGCTGGCATTTTTAATTCACCAGTTGTGCCACCCATGAGGTGCCCTGATTAGGAGCAACTCACATCCCACCTCCTCCCTCTTTGCTGGCCTAGGTGCAGTTCAGCTCCCCTACTAAATTAAATCTCTCTGGGGATTGCTAACTCCCTGAGCCTTGCTGCCCTCCTCTGAACCATCCTGCGGCACACCTCCTCCTCCCTTTTTGATGCAGGGTGCAGCCAGGAGGGGTGCCCAAAAAATAGGGATTTGGAATGGGCCCAGAACTCAGGGTGTCCAGGAAATATTAGAGGGACATATAAGATGTCCTCACCCCTTTCTCCACAGGTATGAGTTGGGGGAAGGGACACATGGAGCAGGGACATGCAGAGCTGCTAATCCATGGCATGGTCATTTAACATATCTATAGCCTTTGGCTGGTGGCTTGGATGTGTTAAATACCTGTGGCCATGCTCTGAGCCAGGGGGATGGAAAGCACTCCCCCCCAAGATGTGACTGGGGGAGGAACCTCAAGTCACAGCACCTGCGTGGGGGCTTGGAGAAGATTGGCTCCAGAAAATGGGGACACACCTGCCCAGACTCATGATGGCATCCCCAAAAAACTTGGAATATATGGGAATGCTGGCAGGTGTAACTGATTGTAGGAGGAGTCGGAAATAGGGGTACAGAAGAGATTTGGCACTGTGATTTAAATGGAGACGCGGCAGCCATTGAGGGGGAATCCATGTGCTTTCACGAGAGTTAGGACCCTCACAGCCCTGCGAGGGAAAATCGCCATGTGGCTTTAGCAGAGAACTGCCACCTGGCTTTGCCCGAGTGGAGACCCTCTCGCAGCTTTGCCAGAGGGAGGAGAGTCCACACGGTTTCACCAGAGTGCAGACCCCTGCAGCTTTGGTGAAGAGGGAGAGCCACGTGGCTTTGCCAGAGTGGGGACCCCTTCCCCACAGCTTTGGTAGAAGAAGGACCAGGAGGCTTTGGGGTGCTCCCTTTGGCTGCATGGCCTGAGAGCAAGAGAGATTTTGCCTGGAAGAAGGGGGAAAGGACTCTTGCCAGTAGGCCATGAGAAGGTGCCACATGGCTTTGGATTAATTAGAGATCCTGCCTGGACAACGACACAGCTGACGGTGTCAAGAGCCTGGATCCCGGACATGTGCTTCTCTTCCTGAATTATGGATTACAGTACCCTGAATTAGGGCAGAGGGAGATAGGAAGCATTGTGGGCGTCTGTGGGTATCCTAAAGGACTTTGATATTTTAATGAAGATGTTAAGTCGCTACTTTAACTCTGTATAGCATTAAATAAACATTTCCTTTCCTTTTCACAAATCTCTGGCTTTGAGAGGCATCTTTCCATAAGGCGGTGGACAATAACGGACCTTCTGTTGCTCTCTAACATTTTTGCTAGCCCAGCTGCTGCATAAGAGTCCCTTAAACAGTGGTTGAGAGCCTTTGTTTTTTGAGTAAAATCCTCTTGTTTAAGCTCGCCGTTCTTAACAAGCACCAGGCTTTTCACATAGTCCAACTCTTGGACCAGTCCAGAGAGTATCTGGGTCAGGGACTGACACAGCCCAACTCTTCTCCCTTCTCCAGGTGTCACCCAGTTCCCTAATTTCTCTGGTAATGACCTACCCAGGGACCACAGTCCCAGTGGGTGAACACTGCCTCTGTCTTCCCTGCTCTGGTAGGGGAGAGAGTCACATAGTCACATATCTGATCTGGCTCTCCTCCAAAGCTCCTCCAGCAGCTGCTGACCCTAGCACCAGGTGCAGACCAGGAACTGCAGTAGCCTTGGTCCCCATGCGGGTCCCAGGGACCTTACTCTCCCAGTGCAATCTCCTTATCATCTGTTTTTCAATGTCCGCTACAATTTTGGCCTCCAAACTTCATAGAAGCTGGGATTCCACTGGCTGTTCACTCTGTTCTTCAGAAGATCGGCTAGGTGTTCCAGCTGGGCACAGGGGCAAGTAGGCTCCACTCCCACCTATCTTTCCGCCATCTTCATGAGAGCCCAATTTCTAATATATTTTAATTATTTCTTTCTTAAATCACCAGCAAGCATCGTTAATACAATATTAAAGAAATTAGTGATAGTGAGGATTCTTGTTTTTAAGTTTAAAGGGAATATTTATAATGTTTTATGTTAATCGTCAAGTTTCAATCAGAGAAGCAGAAACACTAGAAGAAATCTTTTTGTTACAGGGACTGAAACTTACACAATTATAGGAGCAGGTTAAAGAGTCTCTGTAAGGCTGCTGTCCTACCATCTGATGCTGGAGCTTGAAGTCCAGGACACACAGTGGTGGGAAAGGAAGATGGATGTAAAGTGGGAAAGTCAAAGACAAGATTGAACTCATAGTCAATCATATCTCAATAAAACTAGGAAACAATAAGATTGAATTCAAGCATAAGCTGGAGCACAGAAGGAAGAATTGAAAACTATATCAGTTTTTATTACCTCTGTCCTTGGTGACTGGCCTCTTTGTTATAGAGTTCAATACACACAGCTCACCTAGGAGTCAGAAAAATCCCTCCAGGTAAAGAATCATAAGAGCAAAGGCAATATGGAACAGGTAGTGGAAGAAAGCAGTCACAAACACCAGCTATGACCACCACATAACCAGCTGTGGATATGAGGACAACAATAATTATTTCTTCTTTATTTTAATGTCAATAAGTTTATACAAATTAGCCAAATATTTTTCTTTCCCTTGGTGTCTTAGCTATCAGAGAATTCAGATCCCTCTCATCTATCCCCATAACTATAGGACCCTTATTTTTGGCATAGTTGTGGTCTCCCCTTTTTTCTCAGGGGTTTCCCCATGATCACATTTGTCTTTTTTTGTTGTTAACCAATTCATATGTCTGGGGGGGGGGTAAGGAAAAATTTAGTAAGTAATGATTCTAGCAGTAACCAGATTTTGGATAACTCATTTATTTTCCTTTTTATATAATATAGATTTATAGTGGTAATACATATTTTTTTCCTTTGGAACATATTATACATAATAACAATGAAATGGTGGCTGAATGATTTTTTTCTTAAAGAGGCTTTATTAATCAGGGTTCAGACAGAGAAGCAGAGCTGCCAAGAATGAAAGTGTGTGTGCGTGTGTGTGTACAATTGCAATCATAGGCAAAACAGTCTCTGTAAGGTTATTGTGTTCACATTTCATGCTAGAAATTCAACTCCATGGGCCAAGCAGTCAGCAAGGGAAGATGGATGAAAATTAGGGGAGAGAAAGAACAAATCAGAACTCACAAACGCAAGCTGGAGTTTATGAGGACAGACTGAAACCCATGTTAAGTTCTTGTTGCCTCTGACCTTGATGGAGCACTTGCTTCTCCTGCCTCACACCAAAAAGGTGAGCCAGAGGCTAAGCAAAAATATGTGGGTTACAAAATGGCTGCTGTTTCACTTCTGCCCACCAAATATCATCTAAGAATCTGTCTTGTCCCGCTACCCTCCCAGCCCCTCATGGTAATAGAGCCACCCACCTGCTGGGGCTCATAATGAGCAGCAAGGGAGTGTCCCTGGCCGCCACTCCCAGGAGGCAAATGAGAGGTGATAAGTATCATGCTTCCATAATACATTTGGATGTCTTCAACTAAGTTTAGTTCTGAACTATGTGGTTCCTTCCAAGGCTCAACTTTGTCCTTTCACATCTCCAGGCTCATCTGCAAAATCTATAGTTCATAATAGAGCTACTGTTCTGGCAATTGGAAGAAGATTCTGAAGATAGGGAGATACAGCTGTCAGTCTTTGAAATTTCCTGTGGTCTCTTCAATCTAGATGTAAACAACATGGAAAAGTCCAGTGCTGAAGTGGTTTAAATATGTTTTGGAGGTTACTATTTATGGACTACAGTATTTTTTCAATTTCAATCCTTAGTTGTCATTCAGAAAGTTATGCTCTGATCACCAATTTTATTTGAAATGCTTAGTATTGTAGAGTACCACCATACATTTTCTGTTTTAAATCAAAGTATAGAGCCCTGGCAGGTGTGGCTCAGTGGATTGAGTGCCAGCCTACAAACCAAAAGGCTACTAGTTTGATTCCCAGTCAGGGCACATGCCTGGGTTGGGGGCCAGTTCCTTATTAGGGGTAAGCAAGAGGCAACCCCATTGATGTTTCTCGCACACATTGATGTTTGTCTGCCTCTCAGTTGATTGGGTGTCATCTGGTAAAGGGAAAGGTTGCTGATTTGATTCCATCAGGGCACATGCCTGGATTATGGGTTTGGTCCCAGTCAAGGCATGTAGGAGAGGCAGCCAATCAATGTCATATCGATGTTTCTCTCCCTCTCTTCCTCCCTCCCTTCCCCTCTCTCTAAAATAAATGAATAAAATCTTTAAGAAAAATTAAAAATAAATAAAATAAATTTAAAAAAAGAAAGTTGACATCCAGTTTTCACAGAGTTCTTACATTTGAGTAGACTAAATACTGCCTTGCCATTAGGAACTTCTTTGTTCAGGCTTGTATGTTGGTGCCATTTGTGGAAACTAGTGTGCAGTACAATGTTGTGAGTGACTCGGTTTGTACTTCATTTGCTTCTATAATTTTTACAAAGAATCAAAGTGCTATAATAAATTCTTAAGCTCAGATCACAATACAGCAAAGTCAATTTATTAGGTTAGAGTATTTCTTTTTTATTTTTATTTTAAATTAAACACTATATTTTGAGATAATTATAGATTTCACATGCAGTTGTACTAAATAATGGAGAGATCCCTTGTACCCTTTACCTAGTTTCCTCCAATAGTAATATCAAGCAATAGTATATATAATACAATATCGGAACATGGACATTGGCATTGACACAAATATAGAACATTTCTGTTACTACAAGAATTCCTCATATCACTGTTTTAGGTCCATACTCAGTTCTTTCTCACCCCCCTCCAGCCCTAACAACCACTAATCTGTTCTCCACATCTATAATTTTGTCTTTTCAAGAATGTTACACACATGGAATTATATATTATGTAATCTTTGGGATTATCTTTTCTCACTCAGCATAGTTTTCTGGAGATTGAACTCACATGTATCAATAGTTAGTTTTTTTATTGTTGGGTAGTATTCCATAATATGGTTGGCCTATGGTTTGTTTAACCATTCACCAGTTGGGACAGGGTTGTTTCCAGTTTTTGACTATTACAAATGAAACGGCTATAAATATTTTTAAAAAGAATCTTTCTTGTGGGCCTCTCTAACTGGAAACATGAAAGAGGGGGAATACTGGGAAATGCAGTTCAGCTTAGCCGAGTCAACAAATGACAAACCCACCCAAATTCTTTGTTTTTTAAAAAAATCAAATTTATTGAGGTATAATTTACAATAACATACCCATTTTAAGTGTACAATTAGATGAGGTTTGAAAATTGTTACTGGAAACAGTAATCATCACAATCAGGATATAGAATATTTCCATTCCCAGCTCCAAAAACAGTTCCCTCCTACTACTTTGTAGTTATTTCCTCCTTCATCCTCAGCTCCAGGCAACCATTGATCTGTTTTCTGACAATATAGATTAGATTTGACACTTCTAGAATTTTATATAAAAGAAAGCATCAGAATTATACTGTCTTGTGTGTGGCTATTTTCACTCAGCCTAAGAATTTTGAGATTCACATATGTTGTTGCATGTGCCAGTATTTCATTCTTTTTTTCTGAATAGTATTCCATGGCATGGTATATCACAATTTGTTTATCCATTCCTGTTAATGCACATTTGAGTTTTTTCCATTATTTGGCCATTATGAATGGAGCTCCTCTGTATATTCATATATAAGGCATTGGATGAACATATTCCCTCTCTTCTACAAATGCCTAGGAGTAGAATTCCTGGTCTATTCAAATATTTTTCCATTTTAAAATGTGGCTTGTTTTTCTTCTTATAATTGAGTTGTAAGTGTTCTTTATGTATTCTGGATAAAAGTCCTTTGTTACATATCTGATTTGTGAATATTTTTCCCAAGTCTGTTCCTTGCCTTTTTCTTTTCTTTTTTAAAGGTTTTATTTATTTATTTTATGGGTAAGGGAAGGGAGGAAGAAAGAGAGGGAGAGAAACATCAGTATGTGGTTGCCTCCCACTGGGGACCCAGCCTGCAACCCAGGCATGTGCCCTGACTGGGAATCGAACCTGTGACCCTTTGGTTCACAGGCTGGCACTCAATCCACTGAGTCACACCAGCCAGGGCTATTTTCTTAAAGATATATTTCAAATAGCAGTTTTTAATTTTGATGAAGTCTAATTTATCAATGTTTTCACTTTTTGGTTAACGCTTTTTGTGTCCTAAGACATCTTTCCTACCCCAAGTTACACAAATGTTCTGTGTTCTCTAAGTTTTTTTTTAAATCCTCTCCTGAGGATGTTTATTGATTTTAGAGAGAGAGGAAGGGGGCGGAGAGAGAGAGACATCTATTGGCTGCTTCCCACATGCATCCTGACCAGGGATCAAACCCGCAAGCCTTTGGTGTACAGGATGATGCTCTAACCAACTGAGTCACCTGGCCAGGGCTGTTTTCTAGGTTTTATAGTTTAATTTTTGTATTGAGATACATCATCCATTTTGAGTTAATTTTTATATTTGTAGTGAGCACTAAGGTCTATTTTTAAAAATATGAATACTTAATTGTTCCAGCATTACTTTGTTATGTTTTTCAAAGATCAATTGAGTGTATATACATGGGTCTATTTCTGAACTCCCTAGTCTGTCCCATTAATCTCCATGTCTGTCCTCAGGCCAATAGCAGGCTGTTTTGAGGAATAGCTTTATTAAAAGTCTTATAAGACCTTCAAGACTATTCTTGTTTCCCAAAAATGTATTGGATATTTTCGGTCCTTTGAATTTTCATATAAATGTTATAATTGTTTATCAGTTTCTATTAAAGAGTTTGCTGGGATTTTGATTGAGATTACATTAAATCACTATATCAATTTAGGGGCAATTACACCTTAACAATATTGAGTGTACCAAACTGCAATCATTTTAACTTTCTCCATTTATTTATGTCTTCTTTTATTTCTTGCAACCATACCTTATAATTTTCAGTGTAGGGATTTTACACATTTTGTTAAAATTTTCCCTACACATTTCATTTTTTGTTGCTGCTTGTAAATTGTATTTTTTAACATCTAAATTTCCAGTTGTTTATTGACTATCTGTTCTTATCTTTATTATTTCCTTTTAATTTCTTTGGACTTAGTTTGCTCTTCTTTTGATTTTTATGGTGGAAACTTAGGTACTTGTTTTTAAACTTTTTCTTTTTTTTTAAATGAATATTTATACTTATATATTTCTTTTTAAGCAATGCTTTAACAGCATCCACAAATTTGATTTTTTTTATTTTTATTCACTTTGAATTTCCTTTTGATTTCTTCTTTGACATGTGGATTTCTTTAAAGTATGTTGTTTAATATCCAAGTATTGGGGAAAGTTTTAAATTTATCTTTCTATTACTGATTTCTAATTTCATTCCATTGTGGTCAAAGAACATATGCTGTATGTTGCAATCCATTTAAATTTATAGATACTTTTGTTCTTTAAGATTTTATTTTTTTAATTTTTATTGTTCAATTTTTATTGCTGTTCAGTTGTCCTGATTTTTCCTCATTATAGAGACTTTTTTATGGCACAGCATATAATCAATCTTAGTGACTCTTCCACGTGCACTTGAAAGGAATGTATATTCTGTTGTTGGGTAGAATTTCCATAAATGTCAATTATGTCAAGCTAGTCGATGACATTTAAGTCTTCTATAGCCTTACTGATTTTCTGTCTACTTGATTTATTAATTATTGAGAGAGGAATATTGAAATCTTGAAAAATAACTGAATTTGTCTTTCTCCTTAAACTTTCTTAGGTTTTGCTTCATCTCTTTTGAAGCTCTGCTGTTTGGTGCATATCAATATAGGACATGTTTTCCTGATGAATTGACCTTTTAATCATTATGAAATATCCCTCTTCATCTCCAGTAGTATTTTTGCTTTCTTTTGTTTTCAACAAGGATCTGTTTGTAGTAAATTCTCTCAGTCTTTGTCTGAAAATGTCTTGATTAAATGATAATTTAGTTGAATATTGAATTCCAACCTGATAGCTATCATCTCTCAGCCCCGTGAAGATATTATTCCATTATCTTCTAGCCTCTAACATTGCTGTTGCAATATCTCTTCTCAGTTTAATTGTTGTTGTTTTTAAGGTGCTCTGTTATTTTTTGCTGATGACTTTTAAGATTTATATAACTTTGGTATTTTGATGTCCCTTTGCAATGTGTCTAGGTTTGGGTTTATTTTTATTTTTCCCTCTTGGCATGGATGTTGCTTCTTAAAACTGAGATTTGTGACTTCAATGAACACAGAGAAAATTATCAGCCATTATGTATTAATATATTGATTCTCTATCATCCCACCATCCCCACACTCTGTCTATTCTCTCTCTGGGGAGTTCCTGTTAGAGATATATTTGACTATATAATTCTATCTTTGATATCTTATAACCTCTTTTTCATATACTCTGTAATTCAATATTCTATCTTTTTATCTTGCTGTGTTGCATTTTGAGTAATTCTTCAGATATATTCTCCAGAGACTTCAGTAATTCTCTTTAATTAATCTTAAATCTGATTTAAAAGTCCACTGAGTTTTAAATTTCAATAATTATATATTTAATTTTTAAGAAAGTAATTTGCTTCAAAATCTGCTTGTTGCTTTTTAAATAGTGACTTATTCTTATGGATTACAGTGCTTGCTTTATGTCTTTAATCATTTTCAACATACTTATTTTATCCTCTGCATTAGGTATTCTAGTACCTGAAGTACTATGGGAATATAGAGTTACTAGTTGTGTGCCCACTTTTATTCATAGTGAAATCTTTTTCTCTTATGTTTTATAATTTGAAGTTTAAGCTCAATGTCAGTGGAGCTTTACCTGTGCAATTCTGTGCATCTCAGACTTGGGATGTAAGCCCCCAAAGCATTTTTGCATTTGTTTCTGCCAGGAAATAGAGACTGGGAAGAATGCTCTGAATTTATGTAGACTATGACAATTCTAGTTCCTTGCATCATGAAGTCAAAGGCATTCATTATCTAGCTAAACCACCATTCAAACAAGAGGGTTAAATGAAAACATTTATAGACAAAGACTTAGAGAAATGTACCACTAACAAATTAGTGCTGAGAAAGAGGCAAAGCATTTTTTTAAGAAAGAAAAATATCTGAACAAAGAAACTAGAAATTACATGGAAGAAACATATGAACAAAGCTATGATAAATATGTAAGTAAAGTTGAATGACAAATGGCTGCATATGTTTAATGATGATTAATTAGGGGGGCATTGAAATATAATTAGCCTAAGATGTTGGACAATAAAAACACCTAAAATAGAGATCATATAAAATAAGATTAGACTGTAGGAGAAAACACAATTACAACTGGCCTAATCCATCCAGAAAAAAATAGTTTTCCCATTAACAAGCAATTGAGAGATAGGTGGCCCTTGAGTTGGTTAAATTAGAGGTTACTCAATGTCAGCAAGGACCCAAATCTTTCATCTTCCCCTCTGGCCTCCTTCTCTTATGCCTGTGTTAGTGTTAAAACCCAAATCTAATAACTGAATTATTTTCTCTTTAGATCTCTCTTTGTGCCATTTATCTGGGGATTTCCATGTCTCACCTAGAAGCACTGCTTCTGTGTGTGTGTGTATACATACATACATACACACATATATGTGTGT
Organism: Anoura caudifer; assembly: GCA_004027475.1. Classification (NCBI taxonomy): domain Eukaryota; kingdom Metazoa; phylum Chordata; class Mammalia; order Chiroptera; family Phyllostomidae; genus Anoura; species Anoura caudifer. Next base: position 50,537 of record PVKU01009098.1, on the reverse strand, counting down.
TTACATACACATATGCATATATATGTATAATTATGCATATACACACACATATATGAGGACTTGAAAGAGGGAGCTGGATTTGGAGAAAGGACCAGGATGGCAGTGGGAAGAAATATAAATGACTTAAATTTCCAACAGTACATGTTTGAAAAATGCCTTGTTTTTAATGGTATACTATGTAACCATTAAAAATAAGAGACTTCCAGTCAGAATGGAGGCATAGGTGAACATGCCATGCCTTCATGAACAACTATAGCAAAAAATACAACCAGACTGCAAAACAAATATCACTCAGAATTGTAAGAAAATCAAGCTATGTGGAAGTCTGACAGCCAAGGATTTAAAGAAGCCACATTTATCCAGATGGGCCACACTAAGATAGGGAGTCAAAGCAGCTATACCTAATACACAGAAACAAATACAGGGAGGCTGCTAAAATGAAGAGTCAAAGAAATATGACCCAAATGAAAGAACAGAACAAAACTCCAGAAAAAGAACTAAATGAAATGGTGATAAGTATCCTATCAGATGCATAGTTCAAAACACTGATTATCAGGATACTCCAGGAACTCATTTGGGTACTTCAATGGCATAAAAAAGACCCAGGCAGAAATGAAGTTTGCATTAAGTGAAATAAAGAAAAATCCACAGGGAACCAACAATGGAAAGGATGAAGTGAGAATCAAATACACAATTTGGAATACAAGGAAGAAATGAACAGCAGGAAGAAAAAATATTTCAAAAAAATGAGGATAGGCTTAAGAATCTCTGGGACATCTTTAAATGTACCAACACCTGAATCATAAGGGTGCCAGAAGGAGAAAAGGAAGAGCAAGAAATTGAAAACTTATTTGAAAGAAATAATGAAAGAAAACTTCCCTGATTTGGTGAAGGAAATAGATATACAAGTCCAGGAAGCACAGAAAGTCCCAAACAAGATGGACCCAAAGAGGACCACATCAAGACACATCAAAATTAAAATGCCAATGGTTAAAGATAAAGAGATAATGTTAAAAGCAGCAAGAGAAAAGCAGACAATTACCTACAAAGGAGTTCCCATAAGATTGTCAGCTGATTTCTCAAAAGAAACTTTGTAGGCTAGAAGGGACTTGGCAAGAAGTTTTCAAAGGGATGTAAAGCAAGGACATACAAACTAGATTACCCTATCCAGCAAAACTATCATTTAGAATGGAAGGGCAGATAAAGTGCTTCCCAGGTAAGATAGTTAAAGGAGTTCATCAAAACCAAGCCCTTATTATATGAAATGTTAAAGGGACATATCTAAGAAAAAGAAGATCAAAACTATAAACAGTAAAATGACCGCAAACTCAGAACTATCAACAACTGAATTTAAAGAACAAAAAACAAAAGCAAACTAAGCAAACAGCTACAACAGGAACATAGTTATGGAGATCATTTAGAAGGTTATCAGCTGGGAGGGGAAAGAGGGAGAATGGGAGAAAATGTATAGAGATATAGAAGCATAACTGAGTAGGTAAAAAAATGGACAGAGGGATGTTAATAACAGTATAGGCAATGGGGAAGCCAAATAACTTATATGCATGACCCAGGGACATGAACTAAAGGGGGGCATCACTGGAGGAAAGGAGGGTACCAGGTGGAGGGAGGTAAAGGGGAAAAAATTGGGACAACTGTAATAGCATAATCAATAAAATACACTTTAAAAACTTGGAATAAATTTCAAGAACTGAAATTGGTGTGTCAGTAAATATGTGTGATTAAAAACATTTTGAACATAAAATTTCAAAAATATATTTTTGATGGATGAGAGAGCAGAACTTTAAGGGTTCCAAGGAAATGGGGTGCTAAATTTCATCTTTTGTGTTTATTTTGCTTATGAAAACATGGTCAAAATAATTTCCCATGAAAGAACACAATTTTGCATTATTAAATGTTCTTTAAAAATTAGGTATTTAAAAAAATCTTTTGTGCATGCAACCAAGTGAAGGCAAAAGTCCAGGCTTCTATAATTACCTTGTGTTTTTCAGAAAGTTCAGGTACAATACTGCTAGGTTAACAGAGTTTAAGAGCTCTGTTGGGTTCCCTGGGTTGTAAATTGGTATAGAGATTATTCACTGAGGATGACAAATTTGTCTATTGAATGATTTAAAAAGACAATCTCTGAGTGTAGAAAACCTACTGTAACTCTCTCTCCTGGGAAGAGCATGAGGTTTGCATGGAGAGATTTGACGATGGGGACTTGAGGACAAGTTCTAAAACAGCTAAGGGCATAAAGTGGTTTGACTTAAAAGCGTCATGTAGATTTTCACCTTATAATTCTATTACTAAAAGCTTTACATTCTCTTGCCTTTTCAAGGCATTGTATGGACTGGCCCAAGAGCTGCCTATTTCTCCCAGTTAAAATGTGAAGCTTAGGCTCAATTTAATTTCTGGAAGCAAACTTGAGTATGAGAAAGAGTCCCATTACTTAATATTACTGCGAGTGTCACAGTTGCCAAACTTTTGCTGTAAAGGGCCAGGCAGTACATAATTTAGGTGTTATGGGCCATGCAGTTCCTTTTGCAACTACTCGACTCTGCTACTTTAGTGCTAAAGCAGCCATAGACAATATATAAATGATTGAGCATGGGTGTGCTCCAATGACACTTTATCTGCAAAAGGGGCAAGTGGGGAGAAAGGGGTATAAGGGGACTAAAAAGTAATGTAAAAAAATACAATAAAGATTAAATTTTAAAAAGGGGGAGGAAAGTGGCAGGATTTGGCCGGAGGGCTGTAGTTGCCTACCTGTGCCCTAGAATAAAGTCAGAATCCTCACAGTGCACTATCACCTCATGCCACAGTGTATTTGATGGCCATTAGTGCTCTGGCTCTCGACCTGAGCCAAGCTCTCCCATGGGACAGCTGTAATATCTGAAATGCCTTTCTCTGATGAGAGTCTGGATATGCTTTCCTCTTAGCTCAGAAGTCTTTTGGATGAGAGTGAGTATACAGGGGATGTTGATATGATGTCCTTGCATGAATTTGGGGATCCATGTAGAAAATGTCATTCATGACAGAACATTAGAGAGTGAGAGAACAAAAGTAAAAAATCCAGAGGCCCCTGGAGTCATTGGTCGTTGTAGTGGATTGTTTGCAAAGATAGCTGCCAACAATCTTTTGTTATCTCCACATGTGCCTATTGCAGCTCCCATCAAGAAGGGAAGTCTATTTCCTTCCCCTTGAAAATGTGTGGCCTTGGGACTTGCTTTGGCCACTAGAATATGGCAGAAGTGATGTGGTGCCAATTTCAAGCTTAGGCCTTAAGCAACTTGGTGACTTCAGGTTCACCCTCTTGGAAGCCAACTGTTACGTACAGAAACTTGTGCTAGACTTCTGAATGATGAATGACCATATAGAGGAAGAAGGAGAAAAGTCAGATGAAGCAAAGCTTAGGTGTTCAATCACTCCTGCCATCTAGGCTGGGGGCCCAGATATGCAATTGTTGTGTATCTTTATATACAACATGTGAGTGAGGTCATCTTGGATATTTCAGCACCAGCCTAGCTTCCTGCTCAATGTAGCCATATGACTGACCTCATGAATCATCACATGAAGCAGAGAAATATCATCTCTGCCAATCTCAAGCCAAATTGCAGAACTGTAAGTGAAAAAATAGTTACTGTTTTAAACCATTAATTTTGGAAATGGTTTGTTATGCAGCAATAGTTTACTTGATACTATGGCCCAATAGCAGGGATGCATATTATGGAATTCCTGGCCCAAGCTTCTCCTGACTCTTGACTTTCTGTTCTTTATAGCATCCATACTCAATAAATACTTAATTTAGCCTCTCCACTGCCTATTATCTTTTCATCATTATCTCTGCCTGCTCTACTGCAGGGAACTTCCCTTTTGGAGAGCAGTACAGCTTAGTTATTAGGAGCACTGTGTCTAGAGACAGACTGTCTCATATTAGCTGTGTGACAAGTTGTTTAACCTATCTGTGCTTAGTTTCTTCATATATATAAAAGGTGAGTAATAATAGTCCCTATTTCATGTGGGGTGGTGGTGAACATTAATATGTTAATATGTGTAAATCACTTAGAACTTGCCTGGCATTGTGCTGTATATGATTTTGCAAGCTTTTGTTTGAATATTCCCTGCTGCCAAGGTGGTGCTCTCTGCTGCTTTTCCTCTTTCCTTTTCTTTCAGCCTATCTGGAGCGCCATCTTCTACATAGCCCCTGATTTAATAGTCTCCTTCATCTAGGTCTTCCTTCTCCAATATTGTATCTGGAACTCTGACATTTCTGCTTTGAAGTCTGTGGTCTTTCTATCTGAAGCCTGAGCTTTCTGGAGATTCCATTCTGTCTCTTGAAGGCAGGGACTGTTGTATAAAGATACACAATTGCACTGCTGCCCCTGCAGTGTATGCACATGTTTTTGAAATGAAAAACTAAATGAAAGTTTGAGGTGAACTAGAGCCAGTGACAGTGCTTTCAGATAGGTAAGACTTGAGTTGACTTTGGAGGCCTAATGACTTTGCGAAGTTGGGGATGGGTCCTTCTTTCGATGCATGTGATATACACCTTGCACATGATATACACCTTACACATATGGGGTCTGTAGTTAGTCTGTCACATCTAGTTCCTTGTGCTGTCACTTGGTAGCTCTATACTTACTGGGCAAATACTTACTTTAACTTTTCTGTATCCTTATCTGTGAAATGGGGAATTTAACAATAATACTCTTTTCATGGATTGCTGTAAGTATTTAATAGTTTATTTTTCTAAAACCCTTGGGACAATGTCTGGCACAAGGAAATACTTCATAAATGACTTCTGGCCAAGATGTAAGCATAGGTAGACACACTGTGTCTCCTCGCACAACCAAAATAAGGACAACAACAATTTAGAAACAAAAATCAACTAGAACTGAGAGAAAATTGAACAGTATGGAAGTGGGACAACCAAGGAGTTAAAATAGACACATTCATCCAGACCAGAAGGAGGGAGTTGGGCAGCATGGGGAAGCTGGGTGGAGAGGAGTTGCAGAAGTGGTGGCACTGGGTATGCAAGGCAGCAACTGACAAACCCCAGGCATGCAAGTCAGCAGCGAAAAGAACCTGGGAGCTCAGGCAGCTGCTGGAAGACCCCAGGTGCGGGGTGGCAACAGGCAGACCCAGTGAGGTGGCAATTCTGAAGCAGGGCACAGCGCACAAGGTGACTGGCTGACCAGATGGTCCCACATTCACATGCAGATAAACCAGGCAAAACTGGGGAGTGAGACAAACCACGTAACCCAGCAACCTAGGGCTCCAGAGTGGGGAAATAAAGCCTCAAAACATCAATTGAAAACACCTGTGGGGGTTGATGTGCTGGGAGAAACTCCCAGTCTCACAGGAGAGTTTGTTGGAGAGAACCACAGGGTCCTAGAACATACACAAGTCCACCTACACAGGAATCAGCACCGGAAAGGCTCAGTTTGCTTGAGGGAAGTTCAGAAGAGACTGAAATCCCACAGAGAGCAGAGTAAGCACCATTGTTCCCTCTTGGACCCCACCCCCACATACAGCGTCACAACCCAGCAACTGGGCTGCCCCACCCTGGGGAACACCTAAGGCTCCATCCATTACTACCTAACGGACATGACAAGACAAAATAAAAATGGCCCAATGGAAGGACAGATCAAGGCTCCAGAGCAAATACAACTAAGCAACAAAGAGATAGCCAACCTATCTCTTTGTAACAGATACACAGTTCAAAGCACTGGTGATCAGGATGCTCACAGCATTGGTTGAATTTGGTTGCAAATTAGATGAAAAAAATGAAGGCTATACTAAGTGAAATGAAGGAAAAGGCACAGGGAACCAATAGTGATGGGAAGAAAACTGGGACTCAAATCAATGGAGTGGACCAGAAGGAAGAAAGAAACAACCAAACAGAAAAGAAGGAAGAAACAAGAATTCAAAAAAAAAAAAAAAATGAGGAGAGGCTTAGGAACCTCTAGGACATCTTTAAACATTCCAACATCCGAATTACAGGGGTACCAGAAGGGGAAGAGGAAGAGCAACAAGTGGAAAACTTATTTGAACAAATAATAAAGGAGAACTTCCCCAATCTGGCAAAGGAAATAGACTTCCAGGAAGTCCAGGAAGCTCAGAGAGTCCCAAAGAAGTTGGACCCACACCAAGTTCTGTGCTTGATGGTGAAGCACACACCAAGGCACATCATAATTGCATTACCCAAGATGAAAGACATGGAGAGAATCTTAAAAGCAGCAAGAGAAAAGGAGATAGTTACCTACAAAGGAGTTCCCATAAGACTAACAGCTGATTTCTCAAAAGAAAGCTTGCAGGCAAGAAGGGGCTGGAAAGAAGTATTCAAACTCATGAAAGGCAAGGACCTACATCCAAGATTGCTCTATCCAGAGAAGCTTTCATTTAGAATGGAAGGGAAGATTAAGTGCTTCTCAGATAAGGTCAAGTTAAAGGAATTCATCATCACCAAGCTCTTATTATATGAAATGTTAAAGGGACTTATCTAAGAAAAAGAAGATGAAAAACATGTACAGTAAAATGATAGCAAACTCACAATTATTAACAAGCACACCAAAAAACAAAAACAAACTAAGCAAACAAGTAGAACAGGAACAGAACCACAGAAATGGAGATCACATGGATGGTTATCAACAGGGGAGTGGGAGTAGGAGAGAGGGGAAAGGTACAGAGAATAAGTAGCATAGATGGTAGGTAGAAAATAGACAGGGGGAAGGCAAGAATAGTATGTAAAATGTAGAAGCTAAAGAACTTATGACACATGGACATGAACTAAAGGGGAGGAGTGTTGGTGGGAGATGGTGTGCATGGTAGAGGGGAATGAAGGGGGAATGGGACAACCGTAATAGTATAATCAATAAAATATATTTTAAAAAAAGGAATACTTCATAAATGTGAAATACAGGGTCCGGCACAAATAATACCCCCCTCCCCGCTTTTTTTTCACAATTTTTTTATTACAAAATCATAAGCATGTAATTCTGTAATGTAACAATATCACACTCAAGTGCACCATATGACATTTTAGGTGAAATGTTCAAATTATTACACCCATATTATTACCCTATCAACCACACACAAGCAGGCAATACTTCTGCCGGACCCTATATTTTTTTGTGATACTAAGTCCTTCAATTTCCACCAGTTGCCGTCAGCTTTATCACCCAATGAGGGGACCACTAAAGAATATGTGTCTGCATTTGTTTGTTATAAAGATCACCATACCCAGGTACTACCACAGATTCCCCAGGCCCTAGCTGAGTTTGTGAGTGAGCAATAAGGCTTAAGAAGGACTGCCACAAGGACATCCTATCTGGTCATTCCTTATACCAGAGAGATTTCTATCTGAACTGTGTTCTTTTAGCCCTTTGTAGAACTGCTTTTATTGGACTGTGGTTTTGACACTACACATATATGGTCTACACTGCAAGACATTATAAAGAATAGCCCCAGACTGGGTGAAAAAAGGTGGAGGAATTAAGCAAAAAAAATAAATAAATAAAAACAAAGACAAAAAACTCATAGACACAGACAAGAGTACAGTGATTACCAGAGAGAAAGGGGAGATGCAGGAGGTAGAAGACAGTAAAGGGGAGATAAATGGTGATGGAAGGAGACTTGACTTGGGGTAGTGAACACACAATATAATATACAGATGATATATTATAGAATTATACACCTAAAACCTATGTAATTTTATTAACCAATGTCACCCCAATAAATTCAATTAAAAATAAATTTATAAAATAGCCCTAGGAACTACAGACTTAAAATTCACCATTGAAAAGATTAATTTCATTTCAGCACTCTCTGTATAAGGAAAACTTTCTCTCATGTTTCATTGCTAAGAATAACCATTCTTTTCTCATAGTTTTTTCACTGTTTGGTCTTGTGATATATATGATGGAACAGAAATGACTCTGGGACTTTACCTGCCAAATTTGTGCCAAGTGGAATTCTAGTAAGTGGACGGGTTCTTATAGTGTATTTTGGGGGAATTCTAACCTAACTTCCTGCTTCATCAATTTTTTCTACCCTCATTTTCCCTTTCCCCAAATCATCTTGCTTAATTTTTCAAAATGTCAATCCAACTTAAATCTTTTTGTTGTCATGAAGCAAGATAAAATTAATGATTTAAAAATTGCTACTGAGGATAATATGTGAATAATATAAGCATGCATTCTGTAGTTTAAGAAATCATATAACTTATCTGTGAGGTTTTTCTTGGCCTTGAGATTTTGAACAGTTAGTGAATAAAATTAATAACATTTGAGCAAGAAACTGAAAGAAGATACCTACTAGTTCTTATTTTCAGGCTCAAAAGATATACTGGTATAACATTCGCTATAACCATCACAGCCACCACTACCATGGAGCATTTATCTACTGGATGTATTACATTTATTATCTTACTCATGAGCAAACAAGTGCCATATTAAATGTATTAATTAAATAAAATATATGTTAGACATAAAGATGTAGGAGATCCAGTGGAATAAAGCCAGATAAGATCTCTGCTTTTATTATACTGTAGTAGAATTAAATGTCTTTCATAATGAATTTATAACTTCCTGCCTTTAGTAAGTTGTCTTTGTGCTCTGAGCTCTTAGAGAACCTTATGATAATGATGAAGATGGTGATGCCACCTTACATTTATTAAGCATATATTCCAGGCCTTGGACTAAGTGCTTTGCATGTATTAGCTCATTGAACTCTTAGATAATCCTATGAGGTATATACTAATCTTAACTTCATTTTACAGATTAGGAAACTAAGGCAAACAAGGGTTATACTAGGGTTTTTGAACCTTGGCAATATTGCCATTTGGGGCCAGAAAATTCTTTGTTGTGGGGCTGTCCTGTGTATTGTAAGATACTTAGCAGCATTTTTGGCCTCCACTCACAACTAAGTCCCAGTAGCAACTGCCTGTCCACAGTTGTGACAACAAAAACATCTCCAAACATTACCAAATGTCACCTGAAGGACAAAACTGCCCCAGGGTGGAGAACAATTGAATTAGATGATTTACAAAAACTCACACAACTAGTAAGCATCAGAGCTGAGACTCAACTCAGGCATTCCAGTTCCAGAACTCCAACTATTAAAAACACAACTCTAGGTATGATCATCTTGTTCATAATTACAATTTTCAGCAGTGGAAATACAAAAATCATGCCCTAACATTCTGAAAATTGTGGACATAGCATTGATGTTGAGATTTAATAATTACTAGCATTTTAATTATTCCATGTGTACCAGTCAGTGTCCCAGGAGGAAACAAAAGCAATCTTCTAATTAAGATAATGTGAGGAGGGTTTAATAAGATAACTGTCAACAAAGTTGTGGGTAAGGGAGAGTGAAGTACACTGAGGCTGGTAACAGCAGCAAAACTTTATCACCACTAGGTACATAGTATGAGGGAGAAAGAGAGGAGAGAGAGGAGAGAGAGAGAGAGAGAGAGAGAGAGAGAGAGAGCGAGAGAGCGAGAGCGCACGCACTGTAGAGCTACACCTTAATAAGAACACAATCTTCTGTTGAGGGACCCAATTAACCCAAGGTGACTGTAAGGAGAGTGCCAGAATAGATAACATAAATCCACTCTCCTTCCTCCCTTTTGTTTGTATGTGTGTGTGTGCGTGCGCGGGGGCGCTGCCTGTTGCCTAAGCTCAAAGCCAGAGAGCATTGGTGCCCACTAACGTGATCTATGTAGGTCAGCTTTCTGGGAGGAGAGCAGGGGAAGAAGAATGAAGAAAGATATCTGCATACTGCAATGGCATTTCTCATAGGATTTCCATCTACAAGCTTTGACATTTTAAACACTAACCCATTGACTTTACTAATTTGTGATTTATCTTGGTGAGAAATCAATTTCTTCTAATATTTTGTTAAGATTTCCCATGAACTCTAATTTGTATATTTGGTTAACCAGCTTGTGTAGAATTTGAAGGGGAAAAAAGAAAATTATTGTAATGTCTGCTTTGGAAATATGTCATCAGGATGCATCTGCTGCAAAAACGTTGGACTAGTCATTGCCTCTTCCCTTCAATTTTTTAAACTGTTACCAAGACATAAGGTTCATCATTATGTGTTTATGTTAGCAAAGCTTCAAATGCGAAAATTCTTTTCTAAGCAGCTTTTTGAAATATTTGGATATTTGCTTCAAACTCTTTGTTATGCCCTTAGTTGAGTACACTTTTAGTTTGAAAAGTTTATGTGAAAAGTGAGCCTGAATTTGAAGTTCTTCTGTACAACTTTTAACGATCATATCTACACAAAAATTGCCCATCAATGCAGTGAAATCAAATCAACTTATGAGGAAAAAAATTACCACTATATAGCTGATTATATGACATACTGTCTGTCAAATAACTCTTGGATTGCCTGTAATTTTTATTTTTCTCACAGTGGATTTTGGTACTATTGGGCACAGCTTGTCTAAGTCTCTTTCCTGCTCACCCTTGAATGCTTCTGTCTTCTCCATCCCTTCTGTATTGTTCCTTATACATTGTGAGTGCACACTCATGCTCTCAGCTATGTTCTGGAAACATAGAATCTTAGAACTGAAAGTGCTGTTAATAGTCACCTAGTTCATTTTCCCTCCCAGTGAGCACCTTCTTGTATAATGTATCTGACAGATGGCTATGCAGCCTGTGTTTGAGCATCATCTAGGACAGGGAATCCTCTGCTTTGCAAGGCAGCTTGTTCCAATGTAGGCAAGCGCATTCTGCTAAACAGGTCATCTCCCATTGGGCCAAAACTCACTTTCCAGACATTAGGGCAAGGCAATAGAGGGCAGTGGTGAAGATCCTAGGTTCTGAGCCAGCCAGCCTCTGCTCACATTCCAGTTCCCCCACTTATAATCTCTGTGCCCTTGCGCCCTTATGCAATTTATCTAAGCTTTTTAAAAAAAGATTTTATTTGTTTATTTTTAGAGAGAGGAAAAGGGAGGGAGAAAGAGAGGGAGACAAACATTGACATGCAAGGGAAACATCAATCAGTTGCCTCTTACATGCCCTCAGCCAGGGACCTGGCCCAAAACTCAGGCATGTGCCCTGACCAGAATTGAATCAGTGACCTTTCAGTTTGCAGGATGATGTCCAACCTACTGAGCCACTTTGTAAAATGGGGATAACAAGACAGTGGTAACTTAGCACTGTATCAACTTTGCTGAGTTGGAATTAAGGTTCCCCAACCTTCCTTGGTTGGTTCTGGGTCAGGGTTGCCTACAAGAGAAATGGGCCTTTGCCAGGTAGCTCAGCTGGTTACAATGTAGTCCCGACACACCAGGGTACACCAAAGTATACTAAGGTTCACCAAATTTGCAGATTCTATCCCCAGACCGGGCACATACTAGAAGCAACTAATGAATATATAAATAAGTGGAACAACAAATCAATCTCTCTCTCTCCCCCTCCCTCCCTTCTATAAATTAAAAAAAAAATTAACAGAGAAATGGAAGGGCAGAGTATAGGGCTGGTTCTGTTGCAGTTTCCCTGTGTTGCCACAAGCCTGGTTTACTTTATTCATATAGGGCAACAGCAGAGCCTGCAGTTCCTTCAGGTCCTACCAGATCTTCTTCAGCATCTCTGAATTCTGGACCATCTTTATGTGAAGTTCCAGGGTAAGTGTACCACCTCTTCTGCAGGTCACATGCATCTTCAAAGTCAGAGGCCAGTCTGATCAGTATGAGTTCTGATGAGAGACAGATGTAGGTTTCAGCTCCCTCTTGCTCTCTCCAACTTCATGTCCATCTTTCCTTCTCAACTGCTGGCCAGGCTGACTTTGGCCCAGCATCAGATACAGAAGCAAGAGCTATACAAAAATTCTATAGCTCCCACTACTTCATAATGTCTATTCCCTTGATTAAAACTTTTATATTACTCACAGTGGTTCTGCTTCTCAGATCAAACCCTAATGATACCAGTTTATTAAGAGGAATAAACAAAATAATGTATGTAAAGCACTCGGTACAGTGCCTGGAACATAGATAAGTACTCAGAATCTTCAAACCTATAGTCTTCATCTTAATGGAACTACCTGCTCCATTCTCCTGGGCATTACAGAATGCATTTTGATCCTCTTCACCTGACAATGAATCCATGTGTTTAAATACATATTTTTGAGGATTTGTATATATAAAATAATCTGTCAAGTAAAATTTTATGGTAGATAATGCACTAAGTGATTTAGATTATCTTATTTAACCTTCACAAAAACTCTAGAAATTTTATAGCTGAGGCTAATTAAGCTCATCTTAAAATGACATGCCAATAGGCATGTCAATTTAAGCTTGTTAGTTACTTAGAGGGACTCTTAGACCATCTATAAGCAGATGAGTTTTATATTAACATTCAACTTTTAAACTGACATATTTTATTTTTCTTAAAGTGTCAAGTTCAATTTGTGAATAGTTATGCTATTTATAAATTTTATAATTGCTGTATAAAATAAGGACTATTACTTTCATCTATTCTCTGATTAGTAGTCAGCACAATTCAAATAGATTAAATTTACTTCAAACAATTAATCTCAAATATAAACTTATTTAATTTCTCCTTTAAACTATATGCATACATTTAATATATTTGAACTTTCAAGCCCTTCAAATGCCTGACAAGACATAAACATAATCCTAACAAACAAAATCCTGCTGGGTGGTTAAATCACTTTGATAAAGATAATAAATTAAACCTATAAGTTTTTTGAATCTTGAATTCTTTTAAACATTTTAACACTATCACTACACTTGCTGAAATTCTCTTATACTTTTCCATGTGAAAATATAATTCAAAATCAATTACTCAAGCCTAATCTCACAGATTTCTTAAAATGGCAGATTCTCTTAAACGTTACAAAGAGATTAGTTTTAATTTACACAGAAGCATTACTACAATAGTTATTTACTTCATTATATCATTTTAAATTCTCCCCAGAATTGAAAAGTCACTTACTAGAGTAAAGGTAGCAGATTTACCTACTATAGTAGGTGAATGGAGCTGAAGTTAGAAAGTGGCTTTGGCTATCAGAGTATGTTTGTTTATTAGTCAGAGATTCAAGACCAAGACATAATATTTAAGAGTTTTAGGCTTCCTAAATGAGTCTACCTTAGCTACTGAGTACAAAGGGATTCCTTTTTTTTTTAATAGTCCCTTGTTTCATGAGAAACCCCAATGACATACCTTTCACTACAAAGTTTTAGCCACTTGATTTGGATAGCTGTAAATCTGCAACCCCGCTCAGGTAACATCTAACTCTTTTTACTCCCAAATGGACTCTGAAATCCTTGAATATTCTATTTAATTATGTATCATGAGCTAGTAGAGTTGGCTTTGAACCAAGGTGTCCTTGAAAAGAGGGTTTAGGCTGTGATCCACTATGATATGCTGTTTTATGAATCTTCTCAAGTCATTTTTTTCTTTTAAGCTGCATATTTTCTTTTAGTTCTCAGTCTTTTAAAAAATTATTTCCTTCTAGTTCTTATTTTAAGATTTTCCAAGTGCTTCACTATCCTAATTTCCATCCTCAGAACTCACTTCAGTTGTCAATATACTCCCTAAAATGTAGTGAACTAGAGTATCATGGGACAATTGCCCACCCAGATCTAGATCAGAGTGAGAAAGTATTTAAGGATCAATCATCCAAGAGACTTTAAAACTCCACTTGCCTATGACCCTGCTTCCTTTTCCTTTACTTCCTTATGATGTACTTTTAAGATAAAAATATGTCTCTGGTTCTGATTGTCTTAGCTCTTAGTGTGTTGGGATAGAAAAAGTTGTAAATCAGTGATCTTGATACCTGGCTTCTTTTAACAGGACTCTAGTTTGAGCTGGTTTTTATGTGCCACATCAAACTATTAGCTCAGGTTGATCCTTTGTGGAAATAAGTAAAATAAAACTCTTAATCTATTTTATACTCAAACTACCTTATCTTCTCCATTCTGAACTTGTATTATTGAATTTTTTAACTAAATACAGAAATGTATATAAAATTTATTCCTCTTAAATTTCATCTTGCTTATTGGGCACATCATTCCAGCCTGTGGAATTCTCTTTATATCCTCACACTGAAAATATTGTCTTTCTGAGCTTTATTCTCGCTAACCCTGTGACTTTAAAAAGTCTTTGTATCTTCATTTAATTATTAGTAAAAGTAAAGAGAACTGACTGAAGATAGGTATGATCTTAGAGATTTCTACCCTGGTTGATGTTGATCCATTAATTAAAATTTTTATATCATCAATTAATCGATCATAAATTTGTCAAATTCTTCTTGAATACCATCTGATATTTCTACCCTTTGTCCATGATATCATGAGACTCTATCAAATGTCTAACTGAAATTAGGATACTTTATTTCTAGTAATGTCGATGAAAGAATATACAGCCTATAGAAATGTTTTATAGGACTTTATTTGAGTCAAATCTTGAGGGCATAACCGGAAGCAAAATCTTTTTTTATTTTCTATTTTTCTTTTAATAATTTTTAAATTAATGTTTGAATAATATTGTCTCCATTTTCCCACCACCACTTTCCTCTACCCCACTCACCCCCACCTCCCACCCTCAATTCTACCCCACTTTGGCTTTGTCTGTGTGTCCTTTATAGTTGTTCCTGAAAATCCTTCCCTTCTTTTCCCCCATTATTCCTTCCCCCCTCCTCTCTGGTTACTGTCAGTCTGTTCTTAATTTCAATGTCTCTGGTTGTATTTTGCTTGCTTGTTTGCTTTGCTAATTAGGTTCCACTTATAGATGAGATCATATGGTATTCATCTTTCACCACCTGGCTTACTTCACTTAGCATAATGGTCTCCAGTTCCATCCATGCTGCTGTGAAGGGTAGGAGCTCCTTCTTTCTTTCTGCTGCATAGAATTCCATTGTGTAAATGTACCACAATTTTTTGATCCACTCATTTACTGGTGGGCACCTAGGCTGTGAAAGCAAAATCTTAATAAATTGAGAAAATGCTCTGTAGAATGGCAGTTTCACAATTCATTTTATACATTAGAATCAAAGGAGAAGAGTAAGGAGAGTTACATGAAATCCACTGGTGGTACATTAAGGAGGCAGAAGAAGGCAAAGCAGGGAAATCGCTAGGATTAGATAAAAATCAGGATGGAGAAACATACCCCTCTTTTACAATGGTGGGTATAAGATAATAATCAACATTTACAGCAAATAGAGATAGTATGCAGAGAACAAGATAACAATGAGAAATTCTGCAGTCTGGTACTCTGGTGGTCTTGTGCTCTGGTGCTTTAGGTTGCACATTTGAGGGGTCTGGAAAAGAAACACTGACATTTCAAAGGTATGTCATCCTCAGTGCATAAGAAGGGTGCACAGGGCTCACTTAAAGTAAAGATTGACCTTTGCTAATGAAGCTATAGGCCTGAGACTTGACTACTCACTATGACCTGCCAGTTCATAAGAATTTATGATCAGATAATCCTGTGTGGTTACTTTTGGTCACTGAGCTTGTCAGGCCTATCATATGGTTCCCCTGAGTTTGTCAGGTATATCACACAACCCCTTTTTCATTCACAGTACCTACTACAATGCCAGACACAGTCTGTCACTTAGCAGGTACTCAGCTGAGAATTAAATTAATGGATATTCCATAGCATTTCAGGACTACTGAGAATATTCTAGAGCATTTTATGTAGTTTTTGTTTCTATGTTCTTACCTCTAAAATAAATGAAAGCATATCTGCTGAATACTGGTTGGTAAAATAAATGCAAACTGTGATACCTATATTATCTTAAGAGTACAGAAAGTCCTAAATATTCACAACTGTCATGGGTTCCAGTTAATCACAGCACTGTGATTAATGATACATATTATTGTTCATCTGTATGGTCTTAAATAGGATGAAGTATTGGTCTGTTTTGAGTGTATTGTGATTCTTTTTTCCCTCCAGTTTGCTGAATTTGGAAAACAAAAGAAGGTTCAATTTCAAGTCAAAGGAGTCACTATGTTGGTTTTTTAAATTTTCTTGTTTTGTATTTATTTTATTGGAGGGAGGGGCTCTTGCTCTTTGGTAAATTAATTCAGTTCATTCTAGTTTGGGTTCACACCTTATGTCAACATAAGTTTTATGTGAAATAGTTTTAATCTCAAGATTTCCCCAACACATTTCAGGACTTCACAATTCTTCCACTTGATATTTGACTACAAAATCCAGGCAAAGTTTAATAAAATATGAAATGAGCATCTATAAGAATGAAATTTTGGACAGAGGGAAGATGGCGGCAAGATAGGTGGGAGCAGAGTCCACTTCTCCCTGCGCACAGGTGAAACACCTAGCCAATCTTCTGAGGAACAGAGCCAACAACCAACAGTATCCCAGCATATATGAATATTGGAGAGCAAAAACTGTAGAGGACATTGAAAAATCAGATGATAAGGAGAGTGCTTCAGGACAATAAGGCCCCGGGGTCCAGCACAGGGACCAGTGCGGCTGCAGCCCCGGATCTAGTGCCTGCTGGGCTTGCCGCAGGGTTCTTGGGAGAGAGCTGGGTCAAACCCTGCCAAACAAGGTTTGAACAGCACCAGGAGAGACCCAGTTGCTTGAAGTCACAGGGAGGAGAATAAGGACAAAGTGGTAAACACGCAGGGGCTGTGTGCATCCATGGAGACTGTGGACACTGGCTGCCGCAGTGGCCTGGCCTCCTATACCACTACCCCTGAACTCACACCCGAAGCCCAGGGGAGAGTGTGCACCTGAACCTGTGGGACCAGTGGCTTGCCTGTCCTGCCACACCCGCAGGCCCAGGATGGAGTGCACCTGACCCCACTGCCCAGAGGCATCATGCACCCAACCCCTGCACCCCTGGGGAAGCAGCAGAGGAGGCACACACTGACATCTGCCATGGCAGCCATGGTACCACCCCTGCCCTGCAGGGCTGACTGGCTCTCTAAGAGGAAGGCGGAGATGTCCCTGCAGAGAACTGCAGGGCTCAGGGAGTCAGCAGTCCCCCAAAAGACTTAACTCAGCATGGGTGCTGAACTAGTCTGAAGGGGTGCTGAGAGTCCCTAGCATCTAGGACAGCAAAGAGTGAGAAGGTGGCGTGTGAGTTGCCCCTAATAGTGCACCTGAAGAACAGCATAACTGGTGGACTGAACCCTGAGACTGGGTACAGAAGGGCACTGGGGGCCCAACAGCGAACTAAGGAACTGGGCTGGAGGCTGGGTGAGTGCCACTCAGGAAGGGAGAAAAGTGAAACCAATTCCTCCTCAGCCTGCTGCAGCCAGGAAGACCAGCAGAACTGGCTCTGCAAGTTTGAAGCCAGCAGGAGGCTTTTTTTTTTTAAGTAATTTTTTTTCTTTTAACTCCTTCCTTTCTTTCCTTCTTTTTTTTTATTCCTTCTTCCCTATTTTTTTCTTTCCCTTTATATCTCTTCTTCCTTCCTCCTCCTCCTACTTTTTTTTTAAATTCCCACAAGTTAGACAATAAAACCTGGAATTATGAAAAGACCAGAGTTGGACCCAAAGAGGGGTCATCTCAACCTCTGAGACAGTGAGACAAATTTCACTTTGCTACTCCAGAGAAATTGAAAGTTATTGTATATCTGCATTATTATTTTTTCATTATTCTTACATCTTTCATTTTATTAGTATTTTTGTATCTCTCTTCTTTCTGTTTAGTCTTCTTCACTTGGCTGGTTAAATTGCATTGTTTGACTGGTTTCCCTCATTCTCTCTTTCATAGTGCATTTTTAATTTACTGTCTTTCACTTCACTTGTGCTTCATTAGCACACTACTCTAGGTCCTATACTTCCTATTCCTGTTATCCAGATCACATAGATTCTGTGATGATTGTTGCTCCATTATTATTATAAATAATTGGTGTTCCATACAATTGTAAATACTTCACAACACCCCTCCCAGATCTAAGCCCACTTCACTGTTTCCTGAACTTTATTACTGTTGTGATTAACTCTATTCTCTCACACACTACATCTATTTTCTATCTTTTACTCTCACTTTACCTCACAATCTGACCTCCCACAACCTCACTGCTTTCTAGATCCAACTCACAATCCTTCCCCTGCCTAATAAGAGTCTTATCTTCTTTCCATCCTTTCTAAAAAGTGGCTAGTTGGGTGAAATATCACAGTTAACAATATACTGTACACATCCAAAGAATCTTCTATCTCTTCTCTACAGGTTGGTATTTTAAATATCATAGAATACACTCCTGCTGTCTTAAACCAATTTCCCTGTCCCTCTCCAACTGATCACAAAAAAGAGTAGGTGGAAGTGGTGAACACCAGGATACCTGCTGGAAGAGGAAACCCAACAACAAAGTAACCACCAACAGATAACAATAGAGGAAGGTGAAGGAGAGAGTGGAAGCCACACTAACTCAACCCAGGACCTATCTGGAAATGCAACTAACTGTTAGAAAAATTACTCAGAACAAACAACTGAGCAAGAGCAAGAAAGAATCCTCAAAACCATCTACACATGGAAGAACCAGCTTCGATACAACCTGCCCACACCTGCACCACAGAATACAAGAGGTGATATATGGAGTAACCCTCAGTTAACCAGCTGGTGGGGAGGACTAACCAAAGAAAGACCCAACAACAATCAAAACCCAAAGACATACAAGAGCCAACATGAACAACAGCCCAAGAGCAGTGAGCTCAGGAGATCAAAGAGACTGCACCAAATGAATCTCACAGGTCTTCTACCATAGAACGTCATACCATAAACCCAGGGAGTCAGAACAGATCAATTTAAGAAGCAGAGGCTAACAAGAAGAGTCTCACAAACAATGGGAAGACAAAGAAACAATTCCCAAGTAAAAGGAAAGGAAGAAGCCTCAGAATAATGCTAAATGAAATAGAGGGAAGTCAACTATCAGATATTGAGTTCAAAGCAATGGTTATAAGGAAGCTCAATCAGCTCACAGAGGATTACCAACAACTAAAAGGAAACTACAATGACCTCACTGCAGAGTATATTGACACGAAAAAGGAAACAGAAACTATCAACAAAGGCCAAGAGGAAAAGAAGAATAGAATTTCTGAACTGAAGAACACAGTAGAAGGAATCAAAAGCAGGATCGATGAAGCAGAAGATTGGATCGGTGAGCTGGAGGACAAAGTAGAAAAAACACCCAGAAAGAGGAAGAAAAGGAAAAGAGGCTCAGAAAGAATGAAGAGGGATTAAGGGAAATACAGGAAAACATGAAACATAATAATATGCATATAATAAGGATACCAAAAGGTGAAGAAGAGCAAGGGATAGAAAACCTGTTTGAAAAAGTAATGATGGAAAACTTCCCTAATTTGATAAGAGAAAAAGTCACACAAATCCAGGAAACACAGAGAGTCCCAATCAAGAGGAACCCAAAGAGGCCCATCTCAAGACATATCATAATTAAAATGGCAAAATTCCAAGATAAAGAGAGAATCTTAAAGGTAGCAAGGGAAAAACAGGAAGTAACATACAAGGAAGCCCCAGTAAGACTAGCAGCTGACTTATTAATGGAAACACTTTAATCCAGAAGGGAATGGCAAGAAATATTCCAAGTAATGAAAGCCAGAGGCCTGAAACCAAGATTACTTTATCCAGCAAGGCTCTCAATTAAAATGGAAGGCCAAATAAGGAGCTTCCCAGACAAAGGAAGCCTCAAAGAATATACCTCATACAAACAAGCTCTGCAGGAGATGCTAAAGAACATGAAGGAAAAGTGGGAGAGAGAGGAACACAGGTACGAAAATGGTGATGAATAAGTACCTATCAATAATAACCTTAAACGTAAATGGATTAAGTGCTCCAATCAAAAGACACAAAATAGTAGAATGGATAAGAAAACATGACCCACACATATGCTGCCTACAAGAGACCCACCTCAGGACAAAAGACCTACACAGACTGAAAGTGAAGGGCTGAAAATTAATATTCCAAGCAAACGGGCAGGAAAAAACCAGAGTAACAATACTCATATTGGACAAAATAGACTTTAAAAAAAAAGACCCATAAAAAGAGACACCGAAGCACACTTCAAAATACTCAAGGAAAGAATCCATCAAGAAGATATAAACAGACTTCCGGCCAAGATGTAGGTGTAGGTGGACACACTGTGCCTCCTCTCACAACCAAAGTTAAGGACAACAAAAATTTAGAAACAAAAAAAACATCCAGAACAGATAGAAAATTGAACCGTACACAAGTTCGACAATGATTCACCCAACCAATGAGAGGGGCAGAGTTGGCAGCTGGTGGAGAGGGATCACGGCAGGGAAAAACAGTAGCTAGTGGTCACAGATGCACAGGTGGCTGTTGGCACACCCCAGGTGCACAGGAGGTGGTTACCGGGGGAAGAGAGGTAACGAGCAGACCCAGTGAGGCGCACATGGCAGCTGACAGATGTCACACATTTGCGAGCAGATAAACCAAGTGAAAACAGGCAGCAAGACACACTGCGCAACCCAGGGCCTCAGCGCCCACAAATAAAGCCTAAAAGCACTGATTGAAAACACTTGTGGGGGTTGACATGCCAGGAGAGACTCCCAGCCTCACAGAGGGGACAGAAATCTGAGACAGAGCAGAGCAAGCACCATTGTTCCCTCTCAGACCCCGCCCCCACATATAGCATCACAACTCTGCAACTGGGTTGCCCCAACCTGGTGAACACCTAAGGCTCTGCCCCTCAGAAATGAAGGGCACAACCAGACCCCCCCCCAAAAAAAATGGCTCAAATGAAAGAAGACATCAACCACCAGAGCCAATACTTTTAAGTGACCAAGAGATAGGCAACCTATCAGATGCACAGTTCAAAGCACTGGTAATCAGAATACTCACAGAATTGGTTGGCTTTGGTTGCAAATTAGGTGAACAAATGAAGGCTATGCTAAGTGAAATGAAGGAAAAGGCACAGGGAACCAATAGTGATGGGAAGAAAACTGGGACTCAAATCAACGGTGTGGAGCAGAGGGAAGAAATAAACAACCAAACAGAAAACAAGGAAGAAACAAGAATTCAAAAAAAAAAATGAGGAGAGGCTTAGGAACCTCCAGGACATCTTTAAATGTTCCAACATCCAAATTATAGGGGTACCAGAAGAGGAAGAGGAAGAGCAACAAGTGGAAAACTTATCTGAACAAATAACAAAGGAGAACTTCCCCAATCTGGCAAAGGAAATAGACTTCCAGGAAGTCCAGGAAGCTCAGAGAGTCCCAAAGAAGTTGGATCCAAGGAGGAACTCACCAAGGCACATCATAATTACATTAGCCGATATTAAAATGAAGGAGAGTATTCTAGAGGCAACTAGAGATAAGGGGACAGTCACTTATGAAGGAGAGCCCATCAGACTGTCAGCTGCTTTCTCAAAAGAGACCTTCCAGGCAAGAAGGGGCTGGAAAGAAGTATTCCAAGTCATGAAAGGCAAGGACCTACATCAAAGATTGCTCTATCCAGCAAAGCTTTCATTTAGAATGGAAGGGTAGATAAAGTGCATCTCAGATAAGGTCACATTAAAGGAATTCATCATCACCAAGCCCTTATTATATAAATGTTAAAGAGACTTATCTATGAAAAAGAAGATAAAAAATAGGACAGTAAAAAGGCAGCAAACTCACAGTTATTAACAACCATACCTAAAACAAAAGCAAACTAGGCAAATAAGTAGAACAGGAACAGAACCACAGAAATGGAGATCACATGGAGGGTTATCAACAGGGGAGTGGGAGGAGGAGAGATGGGGAAAAGGTACAGAGAATAAGTAGCATAGACAGTAGAGAGAAAACAGACAGGGGGAGGGCAAGAAGAGTATGGGAGATGTAGAAGCTAAAGAACTTATGACACATGGACATGAACTAAAGTGGGGGAATGTGGGTGGGAGGGGGTGTGCATGGTGGAGAGGAATGAAGGGGGGAAATGGGACCACTGTAATAACCTACTCAATAAGATATATTTTAAAAATAAATTTAAATATGGTAAATTAAAAAAGAAGACATACACATTGTAAATATATATGCACCCAACATAGGAGCACCCAAGCACATAAAGAAAATCTTGGAGGACTTCAAGAAAGGTACTGCTAGTAACACAATTATAGTAGGGGATTTCATGACTGCACTATCAAAAATAGATCTTCCAAACAAAATATCAACAGAGATATTGTGGCATTGAACAATGCCCTAGATGAAATGAACTTAACTGATACATATATAGAGCCTTTCATCCCAAAGAAGCTAAATACACATTCTTTTCAAATGCACATGGAACATTTTCAAAGATAGACCACATGATGGGACACAAGACAAGCCTCAAAAAATTCAAGAACATTGAAATCATATCAAGCATTTTTATCAACCACAAGGGACTGAAACCAGAAACCAACTGCAAGGAAAAAAAACCTAAAACACTCAAACTCATAGAGATTGAATAGCATGCTATTAAGCAATGATTGGGTCAAGAAGGAGATCAAGGAGGAAATGAAAAAGTTTCTGGAAACAAATGAAAATGAACTCACCACAATCCAAAACTGATGGGACATAGCAAAGGTAGTCCTGAGAGGGAAGTTCATGGCTATACAGGCCTACATAAGAAAGATAGAAACATTTCAAATAAACATCCTAACCCTATGCCTACAAGAACTCAAGGAACAACAACAAAGACAGCCCAGAGTAAGTAGAAGGAAGGAAGTAACCAAGATCAGAGCAGAATTAAATGGCATAGAGACTAAAAGCAGGATTCTAAGAATCAATGAATACAGGAGCTGATTCTTTGAAAAGATAAACAAAATCAACAAGCCTTTAAGCAGGCTCATCAAGAAAGAAAGAGAGAGGACCCAAATAAACACAATCAGAAATGAAAGAGGAGAGATTAGAACTGATACTGTTACGGAAGGAAATGACTCAACACGCAGTTGGATGGCGGAGCACGACCCTTTATTAACGTGCACGGGCCCAGAGGAGTACAGACCCCAAATTCTGAGCCCCGAGCCTTGGCTGAGCAGGGCTTTTATTGCTTTCTGGACACCCCTCCCTACGTAGCAAAAGCAGGAGGTACAGAAGCTGATGCAAAAAAATAACTCTAGCCTTGAGGTGTCCTTATCTGAAGCTGGGTGCTCTGGAGCCAAAGTGGGAGTTAGCTGCTATGTGCAGATGGGAGTTAGCCTTGAAGAATCATAATCTGAAGCTGAGTTGTACAAAAGCCAAAACAGAAATTATGACTGCCTGGCTGAAATCCAACAGCTGGCTGGCACCTTCTAAGTAACCTAAACAAACTCTTTCCTAGTTCCCGGTCCCTCCTCTGGGTCACCTTAACCTAGCTGACTTTTCCTCTACAATACCACAGAAATACAAAGGATTGTGAGAAATTACTATGAAGAACTATATGACAAGAAATTGGAAAACCTAGGTGAAAGGGACAAAGTTCTAGAAAAATATAGTCTTCCAAAACTGAATGAAGAAGAAGCAGAAAGCCTAAACAGATCAATAACAGCTGATGAAATTGAAGCACTAATCAAAAAATTCCCTGAACACAAAAGCCCTGGAACAGATGGTTTCATAGGTGAATTCTAAAGATACAACAAAGAAAGAAAACTTCATGCCAGATAATCCCCAAAACCAGATAAAGACATAACAAAGAAAGAAAACTCCAGACCAATATTGCTGATGAACATAGATGCTAAAATCCTCAACAAAATATCGGCAAGCCACATCCAGCAATACATTAAAAAGATCATACACCATGACCAAGTGGGATTCATCCCAGGGATGCATGAATGGTACAATATTAGCAAATCAATAAGCATAATACAGCACATAAACAAAATGAAAGACAAAAATCACATGATCATGTCAATAGATGTGGAAAAAGCATTTGATAAGGTGCAGAACACATATATGATTAAAACACTTAGCAAAGTGGGAATAGAGGGAGCATTCCTCAACATAATAAAGGCCATATATGAGAGACCTACAGCCAACATCACATTCAATGGACAAAAACTTACAACTTTCCCACTAAGCTCAGGAAAAAGACAAGGAGGCCCACTTTCACCACTCCTATTCCACATAGTACTGAAAGTCCAAGCCACAGCAATCAAATAAGAAAAAGAAATAAAAGGCATTGAAATTGGAAAGGAGGAAAACTGTCATTGCTTGCAGATGACATAATAGTGTACATAAAAAATCCTATAGACTCCACCAAAAAACTACTCAACCTTTTAAATGAGTTTGGCAAAACAGCCAGATAAAAAGTCAATACTCAGAAATCAAGGGCATTTTTGTACACCAACAAGGAAATATCAGAAACAGAAATCAGGGGGAAAATACCATTTGATATCGCAAGAAGAATAAATGAAGTACCTAGGAATAAACTTAACCAAGGAGGTAAATGACCTGTACTCAGAAAACTACACAACAGTGGAGAAAAAAATTAAGGAAGACACAAACAAATGAAAGCAGATACCATGTTTATGGGTTGGAAAAATTAACATCATCAAAATGGCCATACTACCCAAAGTAATTTATAGATCCAATGCAATCCCTGTTAAAGTACCAAAGACATATTTCACAGACATAGAACAAACATTTCAGAAATTTATATGGAACTCTAAACCACTCCGAATAGCTGCAGGAATTTCGAGAAAGAAGAACAAAGCAGGAGGGATCACAATACTTGATATCAAACTATATTACAAAGCCACTGTAATCAAAACAGCATGGTACTGGCATAAAATAGGCACATAGATCGATGAGACAGAACTGAGATCCCAGAAATAAACTCAAGTCTCTGTGGTCAATTAATATTTGACAAACGGGAAGAAGCATATAGTGGAGTAAAAATAGTCTCTTCAACAAATGCTGTTGGGAGATCTGGACAGCTATATGCAAAAAAAAAAATGAAATTCAATTACCAACTTACATGATACACAAATAAATTCAAGGTGAATAAAAGACTTAAATATAAGTTGTGACACCATAAGGAAAACACAGGCAGGGAAATCTGAGATATTCCATGCAGCAATATTTGCACCAATATGTCCCTTAGAGCAAGGGAAATAAAGGAAAGAATAAACAAGTGGGACCTTATCAAATTAAAAAACTTCTGCATGGTGAAAGAAAACAGCATTAAAATAGAAGAGAACCAACTACATGGGAAAACATATGTGTCAATGATACCTAAGACAAGGGTTTGATCTCCAAAATATATAAAGAACTCACATAACTCCACTCCAGGAAGACAAAAAAAAAAAAAAAACAATTAAAAAATGAACAAAGGACTTGAACAGACACTTCTCCAAGGAGGACGTACAGAGGGCCCAGAGACATGAAAAGATGCTCAGCATCCCTAGCCATCAGAGAGATGCAAATGAAAGCCACAATGAGATACCAGTTCACATCAGTCAGAATGGCCATCATAAACAAATCAACAAACAAGTGCTGGAAAGGATATGGAGAAAAGGGAACCCTAGTGCACTGTTGGTGGGAATAGAGACTGGTGTAACATTGTGGAAACCAGTATGGAATTTCCTCAGAAAACTAAAAATGGAACTGCCTTTTCACCCAGCAATTACACTGGTGGGACTATATCCTATGAACCCTGAAATGCCAATTCAAAAGAACCTGTGCACCCCAATGTTCATAGCAGCACAATTTACAATAGCCAAGTGTTGGAAGCAACCTAGGTGCACATCAGTAAATGAATGGATCAAGAAACTATGGTACATTTACACAATGGAATTCTATGCAGCAGAAAGAAAGAAGGATCTCCTACCCTTCACAACAGCATGGGTGGAACTGGAGAGCATTATGCTAAGTGAAATAAGCCAGGCAGTGAGGGCAGTTACCATACGATCTAGTCTTTAGCTGGAACATAATCAACAAAAGAAAAAAAGCAAACAAAATATAACTGGAGACATTGAAATTAAGAACAATCTAACAATAGCCATAGGGGATGGGGGAGGGGATTGTGGGGAGAAGGGTTTTCAGGAACTACTATAAAGGACACATGGACAAAACCAAGGGGAAGAGTGGGAGCAAGGGAGGGAGGTGGGTTTGACTGGGGTGAGGGGGAGTGGTGGGGAGAAAATGCAGACGACTGTAATTGAACAATAAAGTAATTTAGAAAAAAAGAATGAAATTTTATTCTTAAATGTATTAATGTTTAAAAATAATTTTTCTAGTCTATTTTGAATTTTCTTTGTATGACATTGTGCATTTAATCAGACAAATTGACATTTAGTTGTATTTGCATAGTGGTTTCTGTGTGTGTGTGTGTGTGTGTGTGTGTGTGTGTGTGTGTGTGTTGGGGAAGGGAGTGTAGTAGTGGCATTTTAGGTATGGCAGATCTTTATTGTTTTAAACACCCTCTTGAATTGCATATTCTTCACATCCATAGTTTATAGTTACTAAATGCCATTAGTAACCCTGATTTATTGTGATCCCAGTGCACTCCCATTTATATAGGTAGCCCCAGCTGTTGGGATCTGTTGGATAGTAAAAGGAATTATGCAATGACAGTCAGTATACCTTGTTTCTGGTCTCAACCCTACCACTAGCTGTTAAGACCTGATCTCCTTTGCCTATATAGCTCTCTAGTAAAATTATTTGATTCAATTATACCCCAAGAGTATAAATGCTCAAGCCCAGGAGCATAAAGGGGGAGCAGCCCAGTTGAACCTTTTTAAGCATATGTGCCTTATGTAATTTAATAGAGTTTTAAATTAATTAGTTGGTATTCATAATTAATAGACCACATACCATTACCACTCTTGTCATCAAGTGCCTGTTAAAAGGGGTTATCACTGAAAAGTTACTAATGAAATGAAACCCAGATAATTATATCACTATAAATTGATCACCATTAATTTTACTAAAGTCCCCTTATAAAATTGAGATATTATGAAGGATGAGTAACAAAAAGGAAAACAAATGTGGATGAGGCTACCTTTCTCAACACATTGCTGTTTCAACAAGATATCTGTGGTTCCTTCACACATAAAGATTTCTTTTATTCCCATTTTTTATTATGATGTACTTGAAACTTACAGCATAATAGAAAGAATAAGAAATAAAAAATCCTGCCCTGGCTGGTGTAGCTCAGTGGATTGAACGCAGGCCTGTGAACCAAAGGATCGCAGTTTGATTCCCACTCAGGGCACATGCCTGGGTTGCAGGCCAGTTCCCAGCAAGGGACACATGAGAGGCAGCCATATATTGATATTTCTCTCCCTCTCTCCCTCTCTCCTTCCCTTCCCCTCTAAAGATAAATAAATAAAATGTTTTTAAAAAGAGAAATAAAAAATCCTTATAACTACTAGCTACTTTCAACAATTGCTAAACTTTTGCCATATTTGTTTCATTTCTGAACTATTTTAAAGTACAGATATCATGAGACTTCACTCCTAAAAATTTTAGCATTCACCTCCAAATAAATAACTTTCTCCTACATAACCACAATATACCATAAGAAAATGAGCAATAATTCCAATAATTCCTTACTGTCATCTAATACACATTTCCTTTACAAATGTCCCTAGCTGCTTAGAAATGATCTTTTATCACTGTTTTTTAGAGTCAGAATTCAGCCAAGAATCACAGACTATCCTTTGTAATTATGTATCATTTCAATTGTTTCTTTTTCCACAATTAATCTGTAAAGGGGAAGTTAGATCTAAGGGTTTGATTAGATTCAGGTTTAAACATTATTTTCAAGAATACTGTATAGGTAGTATGTGTCCCATTTTGGGGGGTTGAAATATTTTTTACTTTGTAAACATCTGTGTTTAACATAAATGGACCCTGCTCACAATTCATATACTGGACCTGAGACACAGTACACAAAGCTGACCCATCACAGGGAGGTAGTGGGAGCTCAGGAGCAGGTTGTGTGCTATTTTTAATGTCTCCATTATTACTGATAACTTTGTTCACTGAATTAAGGTGGTTTCTGCTTGTTTAAGGGACAATTTTGAAAAGGGTAAACTCAGGCCTCTCATACAAATATAAAATGAACATGTATCAAAGCCAAAGGGGGTGGGTTTGAGGGTGGGAGGCAGGGATGGTTGGGGCAGGGGTGGCATGGTGGGGTGAATACGGAGACAAATATACTTGAACAACAACTTTAAAAAAAGGAATAAAATCTTGGCATCCCCCCAAAAATGTTATTTAATTCATTAATTGAGAGAAAGATGTGACAATTGGCTTAAAAGAAAATCCAGGACTTCTGGCCAAGATGGACGAGGAGGTGGACACACTGTGCCTCCTCTCACAACCAAAATTAAGGACAACAAAGATTTAGAAACAAGAAAACAACCAGAACTCATAGAAAATTGAACTGTATGGAAGTCCAACAACCATTCACCCAGACTGGCAAGAGGGGCGGAGTCGCGGCAGGAAAAAGTGGAGGTGCAGACCAGGCACGCAGGCAGCAGCAGCTGGCAGATTCCAGGTGCACAGGCGGCGGCTAGCAGACCTGGGGCACGGGGTGGCAACTGTGCAGACCCAGTGAGGCCGCACAAGGTGGCTGGATGACCAGGTGGTCCCACATTCACACACAGATAATCCAGGCAAAGGGGAAGCAGCGGAAGGGACTCGAATCCGAGAGTGAGCAGAGCAAGCGCCATTGTTGCCTCTCGGACCCCACCCACACATACAGTGTCGCTACCCAGGGACTGGGCTGTCCCGCCCTGGGGAACACCTAAGGCTCCATCCCTCACTATGTAACAGCTGTGACTAGGCAAAAAACAAACAAACAAACAAAAAAAAAACCAAAAACCCACAAAAAACCCAGAAACAAAAATGGCTCAAACCAGAGAACAAATCAAAGCCCCAGAGCCAATTTATCTAAGTGACCAAGAGATAGCCAACCTATCAGATGCATAATTCAAAGCCCTGGTGATCAGGATGCTCACAGAATTGGTTGATTTTGCTCACAAATTAGATGAAAAAATGAAGGCTACAATAAGTGAAATGAAGAAAAAGGCACAGGGAACCAATAGAGATGGGAGGAAAACTGGGACTCAGATCAATGGAGTGGACCAGAAGGAAGAAAGAAACAACCAAACAGAAAAGAAGGAAGAAACAAGAATTCAAAAAAATGAGGAGAGGCTTAGGAACCTCCAGGACATCTTTAAACATCCCAACATCGGAATTATAGGGGTACCGGAAGGGGAAGAAGAAGAACAACACGTGGAAAACTTATTTGAACAAATAATAAAGGAGAACTTTCCCAGTCTGGCAAAGGAAATAGACTTGCAGGAATTCCAGGAAGCTCAGAGAGTCCCAAAGAAGTTGGACCCAAGGAGGAACACACCAAGGCACATCATAATTACATTAGCCAAGATTAAAATGAAGGAGAGAATTCTAGAAGCAGCAAGGGATAAAGGCATAGTCACCTACAAAGGAGTTCCCATCAGACTGTCAGCTGATTTCTCAAAAGAGACCTTCCAGGCAAGACAGGGCTGGAAAGAGGTATTCCAAGTCATGAAAGGCAAGGACCTACATCCAAGATTGCTCTATCCAGCAAAGCTGTCACTTAGAATGGAAGGGCAGATAAAGTGCTTCTCAGATAAGGTCAAGTTAAAGGAGTTCATCATCACCAAGCCCTTACTATATGAAATGTTAAAGGGACTTATCTAAGAAAAAGAAGATAAAAAATATGAACAGTAAAAAGACAGCAAACTCACAGGTATTAACAAACAGACCTAAAACAAAAGCCAACTAAGCAAACCACTACAACAGGAGCAGAAACACAGAAATGGAGATCACATGGAGAGTTAGCAATAGGGGAGTGGGAGGAGGAGAGAGGGGGACAAGGTACAGAGAACAAGTGGCATAGATGTTGGGTAGAAAATAGACAGGGGGAGGGCAAGAATAGTGTGGGAAAAGTGGAAACTAAAGAACTTAATGACACATGGACATGAACTAAAGTGGGGAATATGGGTGGGAGGGGGTGTGCAGGGTGGAGGGGAATGACAGGGAGGGAATGGGACAACTGTAATAGCATAATCAATAAAATATATTTAAAAAAAAGAAAATCCAAAGAGCAGACATATGTACAGGCTGAATAACTCCTGAATGGATTTGTTTAAATTGGTCAGTGTCAAAAGGGCAGTAGTCAACTGCATCTCTGCCTGACAATTTCAACTTCAATGGACAGGAATCATTTGCATTGTTCTGTTTTGTGTAACCTAAAGGAGTTGTAACATACCTCAAAGACAATGAAAGGCCCAGAGATTCAATGGAATCAGATAACCTGTACATTTAGATTTTCATTGAAGAGTGGAATCCTAGGTCCATTTTAAAGTCTTTCACAGTTTTTCCCTACATTCTAGATCAATCCACTATAGTTAACATTTTTTACTTTTCAGCTAAAAAAGTTATCTGTAGTGTCCTGGGAATATCCAGTTCTCCATGAGGAAATGGAGATGTAATGGTTTTGTATGTTTTAGAATTCACTGATGCTCTTTGTGTGAATCAATTATTCCACTGAAGGTAACAAAATGGTGATTGTTCTAATTTTATCATTCCTTCTTCAGTTATTAGCAGACATTTTGCAGAAATGAAGAGCTTTCCCTTACAGCTTGGACTATTTCATTATACCTGACTCACGATTTCTACTGAAAAGGCAAAAAAAAAAAAAAAAGTGCTCAGATCTTTCCCTTTAATTACAAGTTTTCAAGTTAAGAGTATGTATAATAATCACTTCTAAGGTTTTGTTATGTTTGGGGCTTTTTAAAAATTTTTATGTATTTTATTCAATTATGTTAATTATTTTCTATGCTCAAATTGTCCCAAAGTTAGTTAATCAGTGAAAACCTCTTCTATTTAATTCATTTATCTTTTCTGCATGTTTCCATTAATCTTTGAGTATCTTGCTTCTGGCACAAAAGTTACACAGACTGATCAAGAAAAAAAAGACAGAAGACGCAAAATCAATATCAACACCTATATCAATATCGGGAATTAAAGAAGGTTCATTACTACAGATTGTACAGACATTAAAAAGCTAGTGAGAAGATACTATGATATAGATATATAATAGAATGTTATTTGGCAATAAAAAAGAAGGAAATCCCACCATTTGATATAACAAGGATAAAACCTGAAGGCATTAAATGAAATAAGTAAGACAAATACTTCACACATACTGTATGTATGAAGACAAATACTGAATGCTCTCATTTACACATGGAATCTAAAAAAGCCAAACTCATAGAGTAGAATGGTGGTTGCCAGAGGCCGGGTAGAATGGTGGAGGAAATGAGGAGATGTTGGTCAAAGGCTACAAATTTTTAGTTAGAAGATGAGTAAGTTCTGGGGATCTAATGTGCAGCATGATGATTATAGCTAACAATACTGTATTATATACTTGAACATTACTGGGAAGAAATTTCATCTGAAATGTTCTCACCATACCCACACACAGAACATAATTATGTGAGATGATAGATTCATTAACCTTACTACAACATATATGTGTATCCAAATTATCACATTGCATACCTTAAATTGTGTTATGTCATACACAATGTTATATGTGAATTAGATCTTAATAAAGCTGGGGAAAATACAACATTAAAGTGTTTTTACTTGAATCTGTTTTCTGTTACACTGAAAATCTTGGTTCTTAATGTTAACATAATTATTTATTTGCTCTATCTTACAATATACATAAAATGGTTTTGAAAAGATAATAGTGATATTACTACTAACAAACTATGAAATGAGGTTAAAGATTTGCTTGTATTTTTTTTGTCTTAGAACATGCAACAATAAGGCCATATACATGTCAGTATTATAATGTCACATCAAATAATTATTTCCTCTGTGTAGTAATATTATGTGATATAAAGTTGAAGTCATTCATTTAGGTTTGTTTTCCATTTTAGGGTTCTTAAAATATTAAATTATATTTTTGAGTAGTAGAACATTTACATGTTTCAAAAGCCAAAAATATATAAAAGACATACTACTCAGAAGTCTCCCTTTTATCCCTGTCTTGTCACCTCCATCCTCACCCCATAATTAACCATTTCTATTTTTTTGGGGGGGGTTCATTATTCTGGTATTACTGTTTGAAAATATGTGCACTTGTATACACCTACATATGTGTGTGTATTATTGTTTCTCCTCCTTTCTCATACAAAATATAGCATACTATAGACACTGTTTTTCACCTTGCTTTTTAAACTTAATGATATATTCTGGAAACTAATCCATATCATTTCATGGAGATTATAGTGGGTTGAATTGTGTTCCGCAGAAGATGTGTTTACCTGGATCCTCAGAATGTGATTTTATTTGGGATAAGGTTTTTGGAAAAATAGCTGGGGTAAGAATCTTGAGATGAGATCATCTTGGATTAGGGCAAACCTTAAATCCAATTATGAGTATCCTTCTAAGAGAAAGGAGAATAGGGTTTGAGACACAGCAGGACAAGCCGTGTGAAGACACAGACAGAGATAAGAGCAATGCAGCTACAATCCCAAGAATGCCAAGGATTGCTGGCAGCTACTAGTAGGGGAGAAGTGTGGGAAAGATTCTCCCTCAGAACCTCCGGAAGGAACCAACCCTGCCAATGCTTCAATTTTGGACTTCTGGCCTCCAGAACTGTAAGAGAATATATTTCTGTTGCTTTTAGCCACCTAGTTTGTGATAATTTGTTAATGTAGTCACATTAAACTAATTCAGAGATCGTCCTCTTTTTTTAATGATTACATAATATCCCCCAAGCAGCTGTACAATGGTTTATTCAATCTGCTGCCTATTGACATGTGGGTTGTTCCCCAACTTTTGTACAAATAATGCTCAATGAATGACCTTCTGCATAGGTTCATTCAAATCTGTTTAGGTATAATTCACATTTGAGTCTTAAAAATATAATTGCTGGGCAAAACTGTACATGCATTTACAGTTTCGCTAGATATTGCAAATTCCCCTCCATGGGGGCTGTAACATTTTGCACTCTCACCAGCAATGAATAAGAGTGATTATTTCCTCCACAAGCTCACCAACAGAGCGCATTTTCAATCTTGAGTTTTTGCCAAATAAACAAGAAATGGTATTTCAGTGTAGTTGTAATTTGCATTTCCCTTGTTATGAGTGAAGTTGAGTGTTGTTTTTTCTATGTTTTAGAATCTTTCCTGTTTTTTAAAGAACTCTTTGATCATTTTTTTACCTATTTTCCTATTGTTTTTTCCTCGATTGTTAAAAGCTTTTGCAATATATAATCTGTAAATATTTTTTCTGCTTCTTTTTTTAAATTTTGATTATGTCTATGGCTTTTTACCTTGAAAAAGTGGTGGTTTTTTTCCCTTCACTTTTTAACACACAGATTGATGATGCTCCAGCCTACAGAGCCTTCCTGAGCTATATATCTTTCTCTGCGTCAATACTCACTAATATCTGACTCTTTTCTTCCTAGGAGCCCTTCTCAATTAGAGTCAGAGATTTTAGCTACGCGGTAGCTACTGTCACTCCCTTTTCCTTTCATGTCTTTGACTGACTTCCCCAGAAAGCAGAGCTTGAGGCAGAGGTCATATATGCTGTTACCTCTCTGGGGAAGAGAAGCAGAGAAGGAGAGAATCAATACCAGAGTATGTTATCAAGCTGCCCACCTCTAAGTGCAATAATTTTCTCCATTTCTGGGAGTGTGTCCCATGGAAGCTTTATCTACTCTGTCTCCAGGACTGCCATGGCTGGAGAGGCAGGAGGAAGAGGGGTGGGGACAGCAAAGAAAATGGAATAAATTCAACCCAGCCATCAAATGAACTCTTAATAAGGTCAACTTACTGAAGAATAGTTTTAACTCTTAATAAGGTCGACTCACTGAAGAATAGTTTTCTGGTATGGTTAGTTTATTCAAAAATTAACATGGAGCCCTGACTGGTGTGGCTCATGGGTTGGATGTCACCCTGCAAACTGAAAGGTTACCAGTTGATTGATGGTGAGGGCACATGCCTGGGTTTTGGCCCAGGTCCCTAGTTGGGGGCATGTGAGAAGTAACCAATTGATGTTTCACACACACATCAATGTTTGTCTCCCTCTCTTTTCCCTCCCTTCATCTCTCTCTAAGGCTAACTAAATAAAATCTTTTAAAAAATGAGCACAGAGACCACTTTTTCACAAGCCTCCAGGCCATATTTCTATTATCTGACCTAACAATCCAGGAATTATCTCAATAGTAAAGGAACAAGTAATGCATTCTTTGTGTAGGCCCATGATTAGAGAAGGCTGGGAAGGGAGTACTCAGCACCTTATCTTCAAGGGGAGGAATGGAGTGTGAGCAAAGCTTTCATACACAGCAGTGACTTATCTCTAAGCCACCATTAAGTCTGGTCCTTTGAGTAAGGCAGTGTTGGACTGAAATCTCCATTCAGTAATACATGATGTTATGGATTATCTCTAAATCTTCAGACAAGGCCTCAGGGAGGGAAGTAAGAGATGCTTTTTGATGAAGTCAGAGGATCTTTCTAAGTTACCAGAGAGGACAAGGATAGATGAAGCATCACCAGGGTTCCCTGGGAGACAAACTTTGGGGCCTCACAAAGGCCCTGAAGAGAGTGACACTTAGTTTGGGCTGCTATAACAAAGTACCATAGATTGGGTGTTTATAAACAACATTTATTTTTCACAGTTCTGGAAGCTGGAAGACCAAGATTAGAGTGTCAGTATGGTCAGGTTCTGATGAGGGCCCTTTCCCTGGTTACAGACAGCCATTTTCTCATTGTATCCTCATATGGTAGAGGTGGAGAGAGAGAGGGAGAGAAAGGGAGAGAAAGCACAAGAGAAGGGGAGAGAGAGCTCTGTGGGCTCTCTTATAAGGGCACTAATCCCATTCATGAAGGCTCCACTCTCATGACTTAATTGCTTCCCAAGGGCCCTACCTCTTAATATCACCACATTCAAGGCTTAGATTTTAACATGAATTTTAGGGGGACACAAGCCTTCAGTCCATAACAGATACTGATGGAGAGAGAAACAGAGGAGTGAAGGCAAGTGTTGTCTATGTCACAGTGAGGGTCCTGCCTGCCTGTCCTTTCCAGAGTGAGTTCAGTATCATATCCCTGAATAGCCACAGTGCTCTAGTATCACAACAGAGGGGAGAAGAACACCTACACATAAATCATGCTCCAGAGTTTCATGTGAGGCTTAGGTGTTTAAAAAGTGTGTATGATGACTCCACTCCAGGAAGACAAAAAAAAAAAATTAAAAAGTGGGCAAAAGACTTGAACAGACACTTCTCCAAGGAGGGCATACAAAGGGCCCAGAGACATATGAAAAGATGCTCAGCATCACTAGCCATCAGAGAGATGCAAATGAAAGCTACAAAGAGACACCAGTTCACATCAGTCAGAATGGCCATCATAAACAAATCAACAAACAAGTGCTGGAGAGGATGTGGAGAAAAGGGAACCCTAGTGCACTGTTGGTGAGAATGCAGACTGGTGCAGCCACTGGGGAAAACAGTATGGAATTTTCTCAGAAAACTAAAACTGGAACTGCCTTTTGACCCAGCAATTACACTGGTGGGACTATATCCTATGAACCCTGAAACACCAACCCAAAAGCACCTATGCATCCCAATGTTCATAGCAGCACAATTTACAATAGCCAAGTACTGGAAGCAACCTAAGTGCCCATCAGCAAATAAGTAGGTCAAAATACTATGGTACATTTGTACAATGGAATTATATGCAGCAGGGAGAAAGAAGGAGCTCCTACCCTTTGGGACAGCATGGATGGAACTGGAGAACATTATGCTAAGTGAAATAAGCCAGGCAGTGAGGGACAAATACCATATGATCTTGTTTTTAACTGGAGCATAATCGACAAAAGAAAAAAGCAAACAAATATAACTGGAGACATTGAAATTAAGAACAATCTAACAATATCCAGAGGGGAGGAGCGAGGGGACAAAGGGGAGAAGGGTTTTCAGAAACTACTATAAAGGACACATGGACAAAACCAAGGGGGATGGTGGAAGCAAGGGAGAGAGGTGGGTTTGGAGGGGGGAGGGGGGAGGGAGAAAACTAATTATAGTTTTATATAACTGTATCCCCCCTCCAAAAAAAGAACAATGTAACAACAGCCAGAGGGGAAGGGGAGGGGACAATTCGGGGAAGGGTATTCAGGAACTTCTGTGAAGGACACATGGACAAAACCAAGGGGGAGAGTAGAAGCAAGGGAGGGAGGTGGGTTTGGCTGGTGTGGGGGGGCCTGGTGGGGGGAAATGCAGACAACTGTAATTGAACGATAATGCAATAAATTTTTTTAAAATGTGTATGTGTTGAGGGGTGGTGAATGCAATACGTAGCAAAAATGCAAATAATTTATAGATTGACCCAGCAATCCCACTTCTAAGAATCAAATTTGAACTACATTTTAATAGATTTGAAAAAACATGCACAAGATTATTTATTGAGCATTATTTGAACTCAAAAGTTTGGGAGCAACCCACATGTTCATCAATAGGGAGCAGATTGAATACACCACTGAGCAGCCACTCAAGGGATACTGATCAGCAGCAGATATCCCAAACACATACAGCTACATATTCTTGAGTAAATTCCTTTGCAAACATTAAATACCTCTAAATTACATCAACAAATAGGCATCATGTTTGGAGCTTTAGAAGTTTCAACCATTTTCAGGAAATGAATGACAGAAAAAAAAATACTAATGGAAGACTCCCTCATATTAACCTCTGCCTCCACCCTATAGCCTTCTGGTCTTTTAATGAGTCCAGAAGAACCTTAGCCTCAGCATGACGAAGGCTTAAGACATGGACTTAACATGGAAAATATTTTCCAGTGACTCTACCTTGGGAGTATCACAATCTGATACACCGAGGGAGGAAAATGATGGCTTAGATATAATGTTCAGAAACCCAGGACCATAAAAACTGAAACCATGCAAAAATTGAGGAAATTAAAGAGTTTATGATCTTCAGAAGTAAATAATTCTGGTATATATTCCAGAACTCCAGCTATTTCAAGATTTGAGGACATAATATGTGTATTCCCAAGAAGACCTTGAAATACAGGGTCTAGCACAATAATGCCCCTTTTTTATTATAAAATCTTTTATTACAAAATCATAAGCATGTCATGCTGTAACATAACAACACCACACTCAAGTACATCATATGACATTTTAGGTGAAATGTTCAAATCGAAACTATAAATCATTGCACCCATATTATTACCCTACCAACCACACTCTAGCAGGTCTTACTTCTGCTGGACCCTGTATTTTCAAAACAGCAGATGCATAATTTCTGTTTTTATTTTTGTTCAATTACAATTGTCCCCGTTTCACCCATAGTTTCTTTTTAAAGGGTAAAGAAGAAGTGTTTTGGAAAGGGAGAACTAATGAATTAGAAAAATCTAGCTTGAAAAATCCTCAAGGGAATAGGCTTCTAGTTTTAAAAGAAATAACTTCTTGTTTTATGAAAAATACTTTTCATTATTTTGTATTTCAATGCAGCCTTTACCTTGGGAAGGTTATTATATACATTTATAAGTAGTATCAAAGATAAAACCTGTTATTAAATCAAAGACAGTAAACACTTCTCAGTTCTTCCCTCTTTTTTTGTTTGACGGGAAATAATATTTTGGGGGGCGCGAATCTGACTGCTATACTAATGTAGAGTTTGATTAGACTTAAGAGTGGTTATTATGCTCGGAACATTCAGGTATAGTATTCTTAGGCACCAGATTATACAGTGCTGGCTGCATAACAAAATTGGTTTCTGCTTTGTTTTGTTTTACTTTGATTTTACACTCTAAACTTAATGTTTGGAAATATATGAAATAAATATAAATGTGGCATGGCTAGGATTTCAGTTCTTGTTTTGCTTTTATATTGTACTTGGATAATCAAGTAAGGCTTCTTGGATAATGACCTTTTTTGAACTCTTAAAAGCATAAAAACATATACCCACATATGGCTATGCTAACATATGGCCTCCCTAATGACAGCACAAACAATACACCTACTCATCTTCAATAAATTTTCGAAATGACACATGAGTAACCTCCTGCCTCATTGGGTCTTTAGTATTGGGATAGTACCTCTCTCAATACTCAGCCTATGGCCTACACTGCAGGTCTTTTGTGTACTTATTTCACCCCTGACCAGAGTGTAAAGTCTGTAAGGGCAGAGGTTGTTCCTGATTTCCATTGCTATGTTCCATATTAGAACATCTTATTCAATTTTAATTTCAGATAAATATACATTTTTAGTCTAAATATGTCCCAAATATTGCATTAGACATACACTAAAAAAAAATATTCATTGTGTATCTGAACTTCAAATTTAACTGGGTGGTCTGTATGTTTATTTGCTAAACCTGGCAACTCCAGGCCTAATTTATCTCTGAAGTTCTAGGGCTATTATCTGTGAAGGGGTATGGTTCTTGCCTAACTCAGGGGTTCCAGAACAATAATGTGAAGCCAGAGACCATGTGGATCAGCTTTAATGAACTCAATGCTTCAGGACTGAGGCCTAGGTCCACAGGCCCTGAGAATAGATAGGCAATCTGCAATCTGAGGACCTACCCAGAGCTGGTACTTGGCCTCAGAAATTCTGATAACAGTAACAATGGAATCTGTCATAATGTCCTGGCTACTCATCCATGTCCTTTATTGATGGATCCCAACAGAATCAAAGCCATAGTAATTTCTTCATAGAACTTTCTTCTGAGCACAACTCCTGTGGTTTCACATTGTTACAGGAACTTTTGAGAGGCCAGGGAAATGCATTTAATATGTCATGCATTGATTCTTGATGTTCTGATTATGAATTTTTACTAAATTTCCCAGATTCTGGTCACACATATGTTTTATAAATTGTTTTGTAGATAAGGTTTATATTCTTACTGCTTATTTGTAGTCAATTTCAGTTAACAATGTGAACAGGGTACACATGAATATACCTTTATTAGTTTCCTGAGGATGCTGTAACAGATTACCACAAATTTAGTGGTATAAAAACAATAGAAATTTATTCTCTCACAGTTTGGAGACCAGAAGTCTGAAATTGGGCTGTACATCCTCAAAAGGCTCCAAGGGAAAATCTGTTCCTTTCCTTTTCCAACTCCTGGTGGCTGCCAGAGCTCCTGGGTTTGTGGCCAC
The DNA here is from genome assembly GCA_004027475.1 of Anoura caudifer. Taxonomy (NCBI): domain Eukaryota; kingdom Metazoa; phylum Chordata; class Mammalia; order Chiroptera; family Phyllostomidae; genus Anoura; species Anoura caudifer. The sequence goes on along the minus strand of PVKU01009098.1, from coordinate 11,414 downwards.
ATCACTCCAATCTCTGCCTTTGTCTTCACGTTATCTACTCCTCTGTATGTATGTATCTCCCTTTAGCTCTCACTTATAAGGACACATACGATGGCATTTAGGTCCTGCCTGATAATCCACGGTTATTGCCTCTTCTCAAAATCTTGAATTTAGCCACATCTGCCAAGATCCTTTTTCCAAATTAGTTAACATTTATAAATTCCAGAGATTAGAATTTTTGTTATCTATCCTTGGGCGAAAGTTAGTCAACCTACTACAATACACGATGACTTAATCCCTTTCTCTCTCACACTAGAGTTAATACTATTTAGAAAAATCCAGCTATAAAAATTCTTACAATGGAAGGAGGAAAATGATTTAAAAACTTCATTGAGGAAGAAGAAAGTAGTAATTATTTGCAGTCAATGAAGAGAGGTTAATATAAACTCAATAAGATTGAAGTTCTGCTCGAGGAACATATTTTGATTTCCTCAGCACAGCTCATATATTCCATGTCAGCTAGTTTAAACATTAGACTTTATCACCCTGGATGTTAACTAGATTAATCATGATGACTGTCTCCCAATATATAAAAATAAGGAATTATTACATTGTACACTTGAAAAGTAAGTTATATGTCAATTATATCACAAAAAAAATTCACCATACACAATACTTGAAGGTTTAAATGATCTCATCCACTAATTTTTATCCTATCATTTTATGTGAAAGTGAATGTTGGGTTTTGAAACATCCATATTTTGCCTGTGTTCAAAAGTGAAACATTGTAGGAAGACAAATCATTGTCATGCTTACTAAAAATAGGAATAAAAAGGTATACTTCCCCCTTTAAAATATTTAAGAGAAAATTTTCAAATGCACCAAATTCTGGCAAATTCCAAGGAAAATAAATCTAAATTTAAAGTAAGTGAAAACATTCTGTGGCACAATTATTCTCAGGCCTCAAATCAATGCTTCGATGTTGGCTCTTTGACAACTTGGATGAAATACATAACCCTCTGAGTCTTAGTTTCTTAATCCTTAAACTGAGAGAGCCTGATTTTTTTAATTTTTATTTTTATTGTGGTAAAAAAACATATAACAGAAAGTTGACTATCCTAACCTACTTTTTACAGTTCTTTTATGTCAATTATGTTCATATTGTTGCACAACACATCTCCAGAATTTTTCATCTTGTAAATTTGTAACTATATGCATTGAACACCCCACAATTACTCATCTCCTTAGCCCCTGGCCACCACCCTTCTTCATTCTGTTTCCAAGAGTTTGACTACTTTACCTTTTTGGTGATGATCTGCCATCTTCCAGTAATTCACAAAATGGCTAACACAACGGGAAGAAAAGAGGCACCTGCTTATATGTTCTCTAAGTCTTTTAGAAAACAGGGAGCTGTCCATTTGGCTGTTTGGCCATATACATGCAAATTTACAAGAAAGGTGATATTGTAGACATCAAGGGAATGGGCACTGTTCAAAAAGGAAAGTCCCACAAATGTTCCCAGGGCAAAACTGGAAGACTTGGCAATGTCACCTAGCATGCGATGGGTATTGTTACAAACAAGTTATGGGCAAGATTCTTGCCAAGAGAATTAATGTACTTACTGAGCATATTAAGCACTCTAAGGGCCAAGATAGCTTCCTATCGCGTGTGAAGGAAAATGATTAGCCCTGGCTGGTGTGGCTCACCACACCATTGGATTGAGTGCTGGCCTGCCAACCAAAGGGTTGCTGGTTCAAATCCCAGTTTGGGCACATGCCTGGGTTGTGGGCCAGGTCCTCAGTAGCAGCATGTGAGAGTCAACCACACACTGATGTTTCTGTCTCTGTTTCTCCCTCCCTTCCCTTCTCTCTAAAAATAAATAAAATCATTTTTTAAAAAATAAAATTATCAGAAAAAGAATGAAGCCAAAGGGAAAGGTATTTGGGTTCAGCTGAAGCAACAGCCTGCTCTGCCCCTAGAAGCACACTGTATGAGAACCAATGGGAAGGAGTCTGAGCTGATGGACCCTATTCCCTAGGAATTCATGGCATGATAAGTGTAAAAAAATTAAATGATCTCTGTAGTGATAAAAATGTTTCTCCTGAGTAGAAGTGTGGTATCCCCTTCTCCCCAAAAAATATTTAAAGAGAACTTTGTGTCCTTAAAAAAAAGTTTGATGACTTTAGATATCTTATAACTGGAATCACACAGTATTTCTCCTTTTGTGAGTGGTTTACTTCACTTAGTATAATGTCCTCAAGTTTCATCCATATTATAGCATGTGACAGGATTTCCTTCTTTTCTAAAGCCTAATTAAAAAAAAATATTCCAGCCCTGGCTTGTGTGGCTCAGTAGATTGGGTGCTGGCCTGCGAGCTGGAGGTTGACGGTTTGATTCCCATTCGGGGTACATGCTTGGGTTGCAGTCCAGAACCCCAGTTGAGGGTAGACAAGAGGCAACCACATATTGATGTTTCTCTCCCTCTCTTTCTCCCTCCCTTCCCCTCTCCCTGGAAATAAAATAAAACTTAAATAAAATATTCCAATAAATACATCACAGTTTGTTTATCATGGTATTATAATATATGAATTGCAAAACTATACTTTAACAAATGTTCTCTATGTTCCTTCAGCAGAACAAAAGGGCAAAAGGAGTTGATTCTTGCCCTGGTCTCTTGTATTTCTTTTGTGCAGTTGATTATTTATAAAGAGCTAGAAGGTGAAGAAGATGCATTCTGTCATAAAGTCCAAAGACTTTATCATGGACACTTGGGTTGCTTCGCCCCTTGGCTTTTGTGAATAATGCTTCTATGAACATGAGTATGCAAATATCTTTTCAAGACCTTGCTCTCAATTCTATTGGAAATATACCCAGAAATTGGATTGCTGGATTATATGGTAGTTTTATTTTTAATGTTTTAAGGAACTTCCATACTGTTTTCCATAGCAGATGCACTATTTTATATTACTACCAACAGTGTCAAAAGGGCTCAATTTCTCCACACCCTCACCAACACTTCCTATTTTCTATTTTTTTATAGCAGCCATCATAATGGATGTGAAGTAGTATCTCATTATAGTTTTGATTTAAAAGAGATGACTTTTCAGAAAGTAATTGTTGCTTAAAAAATTTTGTCTGAATAAATTTTGATAATGCACACAAAATGTTTGGCACAATGCCTAGAAAACAGCACATGTTTGACAAATGGTGATTATCAATAATGTCATTGTCCTGGCCTAGGCACTGTGCCTGAAGCTTGAAACTCACAAACAGGAAGATCCAATGCCCTTGCTTTGGAGAAGCTAGGACAGATGTACATGGAGAGTATATTGAGTTTCAAAAACACAAAAGAGAAATCCAAATATTTTAAAGATAAAAACAAAGTAATTATTTTAAAAAATGATTAAATTCAGAACCAATATAGTAAAGAGTGAATGTGAGCTGTTACTAAACCAATCCAAAAAAAAAAAAAAAAAGAAACCTTTTAATATACATGCCTGTAAGTTAAAACAGCAGAGTTAAACTTTTACAGGCAATATTTATCTTGAAATTAATGTACAAGGCAGAAGGTAGGTTAATGCCTGTAGGCAAAATAACAGTTAGCAAATTCATTAATTTTGTTTAGGTTTAAATTGCTATTGTTAATGTACCAGGTTCCTGGGAAAGAGGGAGTTGCTTGACCTGTGAGTTCCTTGCTGACTCTCAGGAGCCCCACTTTGCAGATGGGGTAACAAATCCCACAGGGTCTGTCCACCTAGCCAGCCTCCTGTCCTCTAGTCAGCCTGAGCTTTGACATACCCTGGGCCCCACTGTCCATGTAGATGAGGGACCAGTTGTCCAGGGTGAGCAAGGTGAAGAGGATGAAAATGGTGTTCTGGAAGTGATTGAGATCAGATTAGTGGAACAGTGCCTGGGGCACCAGAGAAGAAGATTGGCCATTCAGGGCCAAGCCTGGCTCACAGGTGCCTATCCCAGGGTCTCTGCTAGGGTTCCAGTCATTTCCTGGAGGATGGTTAGGAAGCCGTGGGCAGATGTTGAGATGGAAGCTGATTCAGCAGGGGTTAGAATTGTGTCAGGAACCAGAGCTGACATTGAAAGCAGGAGATCCCTCATTTGCTAGTGACTTGGGACAGCCCCAACCCCTCTCTAGAAAATGAAGAGATTGATCCTAGTAGGTGACAGGATGCTCATTAGAAGCTGGTTGAAGTTCGCAGCCTACTTCCCTCCCATCCCATGAATAGGTCACAGCATATTACTTAGACACCCAGGCCTGTGTCCCTCTTCTTTTTCTGTCCCCACACCAGGGTGGGCAGCCATGGCCTGAGTCCTGAGGGCTTGCCTGCTCTTGAAGACATTGAAGATCTGGTTGTAGATGGTACACATGAAGGGGTTGGAGTTGAGGTGCATGAGCATGAAGTCTAGCACAGCATGACTATGATGAAGTCTGAAGGAACAGGGTTGCCTGAATTTAATGGGCTCCTGCCCAGGATGCTACGCCAGACCCACAATTCCCATGCCAACACCTCCTGACCTTGCTCTTTTTTGTCCTCAGCCTTCCCTAGGCAGTATAGTAGATCCCAGTACACATACAAGATGCAAAGAAAAATGGAGTCCAAGGCCATGAAGATCCACTCTCCAAGGACACCAGCTGCTCCTTCAGGGCCATCCCCAGCAACCTTGGAAGTTCTTTTTTTCCCCATTGGAACCAACAGGCTGTCCCTAAGTGGCTGTGTGTCTTAGGTGTTCTATGGCTCAGTTTTCTTGTCTGTAAAATGGTGATAATAATAGTCTGCCTGATATAGTTTTCATGAGCATTAAATGCATTTAACACAGTAAAGTAGTTGGAATAAAAATAAATAAATAAATAAATACCATTAAGGTTGATAATTACCTGGCTCTAAATAAAATATACCTATTTGAAAAAATATCAAATAAGGTAATAGCAAGTGGTAAAACAATATGTGCTGTAAAATCATGTTTTTATTTTTATTTTATTTTTGAGATTTTATTTATTTATTTTTAGAGAGAGGAGGAAGGAGGAAGAGAGTGAGAGAAACACCAATGTGTGGTTGCCTCTTGCACACCCCCTACTGGGGACCTGGCCTGCAACCCAGGCATGTGTCCTGATAGGGAATAGAACCAGTGAGCCTTTGGTTCTCAGGATGGCACTCAATCCATTGAGCCACACAAGCCAATGCTAAAACCATGTTTTTAAAGCTAATAATAAATATGCAAATAGGTCACTTGCTATATTCAATACATCTATTAGTTTTGAAATTAAAAAACATTTATACTCTTTTTTAAAAGATTTTATTTATTTATTTTTAGAGAGAGGGGAGGGGATGGAGAAAGAGAGGGAAAGAAACATCAATGTGTGGTTACCTCTCACATGCCCCTTACTGCAGACCTAGCCCACAAGCCAGGCATGTGCCCTGACTGGGAATTGAACCAGTGACCCTTTGGTTCACAGGCCAGCACTTAATCCAATGAGCCACACCAGCCAAAGCTATCCTCTTTTGAAAACAGATTTTATTTATTTCTTTTTTAGAGAGGGGAAGAGAGGGAGAAAGAGGGAGAGAAACATCAATGTATGGTTGCCCCTCATGCATCTTTAACTGGGGACCTGGCCCACAACCTAGGCGTGTGCCCTAGACTGGGAATTGAACCAGCAACCCTTTGGTTTGCAGGCCGGCACTCATTCCACTGAGCCACACCATAAAGGGCTAGTTTTGAAATTTTTAAATATTAAGGAGGTATTAGTTTTTGAATTAGAAAACAACAGTAGCAGAGCCAAAAAAAAAAAAAAAAAGAAGAAGAAAAAGAAAACAACAATAAAGATACTAAAAATAACAAAATTAATTTCCAGGAAAGAAACATACAATATTTTTCTGCAGAACACTTATGGAATTTTTTTCACAACAAAGATAATACTATTAATAAGTATGTGCCAATAAGTTAAAGAACATATACAATGTATAATTTAAGATATAGATAGATATAGATATAGATATAGATAGATATACAAAGTTGATTCAAGATGAAATAGAAAACGAGCAGACTACTTACAATAAATAGTAATGTAATTATTAATAAAAAATATATATTCCTCCATCAACGTCCCAGGTTAGGGTAGTTTTACAGGTGATTTTCTGAAATCCCCAAAATTCATTTTATGCAAGCTACATCAGAGAATAGAGAAAGATAGTCACCTTATTTTTATGAGGTACAAGAAAAATCACAGGCTAACCTTCTATCTAATTGTGGATTCAAAGATCCTAAATAAAATATTAGCAACTTAACTGCAACCCTGCATTAAAAAAATAATATATTTTGACTAGGAAGAGTTTATGCCAGGAGTGCAAGTGTTGTCCAGAATCAGAAAATTTTAACAACAGCATTCAGCACATTAACAGAGTGAATTAGAACTATATGTTCCTGTCAGTAGACAGAAAACGCATGTGATAAAATTCAACACTGATTCAGGATTGCAATGTACAGCAAACTGGGAATATAAAGGAATGGCCTTAACTGGAATAAACCTAGGGCAAATTTTCTATTTTGGTAAAATTTAAGGATTAACTTTTTAAACAGGACAAATATGTCCATTATCACCACATCCACTCCAAATTGTATTAGAGTCCTAACCAATGAAAGAAGAAAGGGAAAGTAATTAGGAAGCATAGATTGCCAAGGGAGACATGGTGCTGTCATTTGTCAACAACATGATTTGTCCACATAGAAAATCTAAGAAAATCTGAGAATTAGTAAAAAAGTTTAGCAGGATTGCTGAACACAAGATCAACATATAAACAACAGTAATACTCCTAAGTCTGATAATCAATTACAAAATGCAATTTGTGTAAATATAACATCTGTAATAATGAAAAATATAAGAAAAATACTAAACATTATTAAAAGACAAAAAGTAAAGCCATTTTAAATCTCTTATGATATTAAAAATTATATAACTCCATTTAAAAAATAACAGTTCTGCTACGAATACAACCCTTAATGCATTATAATGTATTTTTTAAAGCATCTCTAAGATTAAGATGTGTCTTACAACCAATCGCTTCTTACTTCTTGTCTCCAAGGATAGATTGTGATGTAGCTGTCATTGCCTGACTATGGGTAAACTTTTGGTCATAGCTATTCACTTTCATGATACTTCACTTGAGTTTTGTTCATTTTTGGACTACATGTTGAGTTTAATGGGCTTTTTAAAATGTCTTTAAAATACCACATCCATCCAGACTGGTAGCAGGGGCACAGATGTGGAATCAGTGGGTCCCACATCACCTGTGGTGGATAAAAATTCAGGCAGTATACCTTGGAAGTGAGGAGTCCCAGCTCCACAGCAGATCCTCCAACCCAGGGCTCCAGTGCCAGAAAGATAAGTCCTCACAATCTCTAGCTGCAAAAACCAGTGGGGATTGAGTTGGTGGAAGAAACTTCTGGAGTCTCAAGCAGTTCCTCTTAAAGAACCCCCCACACACTTACTCAGATTCACTCCCTCTGAGCTCCAGCACCAGGTAGCTGCTTGGAAAGCACCAGTGGCCTACAGAGGGGAACTGAATGGTCTGCCAGAGGCCATTGTTCTTTTCCTGAATTCTCCTCCTACAAGACACGGGGCCAGCAGGCTGGTGCCATATCTGAGACTCCATCAACCAGGCTAATACTGTTTGCCTTGCCCTGGAGATCCCCAGAGACTCCATCTCACCCAATTTACAGGCCACCCAAGCTGCTTTTCCATATGAATGGCTGGTGTTGGTTCATGCTTCACAACTTCCTAAATCCTCTCAAGCAAGCAACAGCCAGCCTCAATGAGCCCCCAGCTCCCATACTTCTTGCTAAATGACCCTAGGCCAAGCACTAGCAGCAGCCAACCCAGGTTCACAGTTTGGCTTTACGAGGGAATCCTCAAGCTCAGCACAAGTAACAACCATCTCAGATTGCTTTAGAGCTCAGGCAGGGTGGCCCTGAGCAAAACACAGGTGATGGCTGACCTTGACTTGCACCACACAGGAAACCCCAGGGTCTGTGCCCCCAGTGGAGAGCTACAGACCATATTAGAGCACCACCACCCTGCCCCCCCACAGCTGATCTTCCATGGAGGGTGGAGGTTGATGGTCAGTGATCACAGTCAGTCCTTACAGCCGACTGGCCTGGGTAAATCCCTCCCATTGACCTGCCAAAAGCAATCAAAGCTCAACTACAAGAGGGGGGTACTCAGCCTACATGAAAGGCACATCTCGAGTACCCAGCTTGGGTGACAGGGGAGACTGTGCCACTGAACCCTATAGGACATCTACTTCTTTAGGCCACACTACCAAGAAAAAGAGTCATAGCAACTCTACCTAATACATAGAAACAAATACAGGGAGGCTGTCAAAATGTGGAGACAAAGAAACACAGCCCAAATGAAAGAACAGATCAAAGCTCCAGAAAAAGAACTGAACAAAGTGGAGATAAGCAATCTACCAGATGTGAGTTCAAAATACTGGTTATAAGGATGTTCAAGGAACTTAGTGAGGACCTCAACAGCATAATAAAGATCCAGTAAGAAATGAAGGACTCACTAATTAAAATAAAGAACAATTTACAGGGAAACAACAGTAGAGTGGATGAAGCCAAGAATCAAATCAATGATTTGGAACATAAGGAAAAAAACAACCAATCAGAACAACAAGAAGAAAAATGACTCCCTCCATCCCTCCTCCCCCTGCCCCCAAAAAACAAAGATAGTATAAGCAGCCTCTGGGACAACTCCACAGGGGTGCCAGAAGGAGAAGAGAAAGAGTAAGAAATTGGAAATCTCTTTCAAAAAATAATGAAAGAAAACTTCCCTAATTTGGTGAAAGAAATAGACAATCAAGTCCAGGAAGCACAGAGAGGCCCAAACAAGATGGATGCAAAGAGGCCCACTCCAAGACACATCATAATTAAAATGCCAAAGGTTAAAGATAAACAGAGAATCTTAAAAGCACCAAGAGAAAAGCAGTTAGTTACCTACAGGGGATTTCCCATAAGACTGTCAGTTGATTTCTCAAAAGCAACTTTGTAAGGTGGAATGGATTGGCAAGAAATATTCAAAATCATGAAAAACAGGAACCTATAGCCAAGATTGCTCTATTCAGCAAAGCTAGCATTTAGAATTGAAGGGAAGATAAAAAGCTTCTCAGAGAAGAAAAGACTAAAGGACCTCATCATCACAAATTATTATTATATGAAATATTAAAGGGACTTATTTAAGAAAAAGAAGATGAAAAGTATGAACAATAAAATGGCAATAAATACATATCAATCAACAACTGAATCTAAAAAACAAACTAAGCAAACAGAAACAGAATCATGGATATGGAGAGCATTTTGATGGTTGCCAGATGGGAGGGGGTTGTGGGGGAATGGGTAAAAAAGTGAGGGGATTAAGAAGTACAACTAGGTAGTTACAGAATAACCATGGGGATGTAAAGTACAGTATAGGAAATAGAGTAGCCAAAGAACCTACACATGACCCATGAACAATGAAGGGGTTGCCTGAGGGAGTGTGGGTGCTGGGTGGAGGAGGACAAAGGGGGGAAAGTTGAGACAACTATAACAGTATAATCAATAAATATATAATTAAAAAGAAATTTAAAATGCATATGCTAATTAAAAATTTTAGATAAGGGATTAAAATACATTACAAAATTTCTTTAAGAAAATAAAATGTCTTTATGATATAGCATTAAAATGAAAATGTATTGTGTGTGCAGAAAGTCACAGGAACAGAACAAGGACCATAAATTTTTAGTATCAAAGAAACAAATCTCTTTTATGAAAAGAATGACTGAAAGTGCATATTTTCTTGCAAAGAACATTCAAGAACCCAAGAAAAGAAGATATTGACAAGTAGGTGAAACTGAATTAAGTTTTAGTGCCATGGCTGGGAAGAACATTTCAGAGACAGTAGTGGATGGATGGACTATTATAATAAATGCCACATTACCAATGTCCTTGATGACACAGAGTTTATTACTATGTGGAAAACACAGATAATAAAATTTTATAGTAATTCAGAAAAGTCAGACTCTGAATGTCAAGAAATTTTAGGGATATCTTAACCAATTTATTTCACTTATATTTTCATTTTTAAGGACTCACAAGGAAAACATATGATAAAAGCATATATCTAAATAAGTCCAAAGAAACTTTTAAAAACAGTATAAAATAAAACTTCTAAGTAATAAAAAACATAATGTTGTAGTTTAATGGGCAGTAATTTTTTCTTTAGTGACACATAAAATAATGATGAGTCTTACAATCTATAGCATGATAGAATAGATGAAATTTATAAATGTGATGCAATTCCAAAAAGCAAACAATCATGAATTTTCTTCAAACTTGATAACCCAATTTGAAAACTCCTGTGAAGTAGTAGAGATACAGGATGGACGGAAGGTACAAGTGACAGATCACAGAGTGCTTCATAAGTCAAATAAGGAATTTAGACATATTTCTAAGTGTTGTGAGAACTGATTAATGCTTTTAAAGCTAGTTAGTGCTTATTTATGATAAAATTGCAATAAAAAGAATAAATCATTCTGTCTACAATGTAAAGAAATGTTATAGAATACCCAAAAATCTCCTGAAGGAGGAGGTGAAATTTGCTCTACCAAATAAAGACTTACTCTAAGGTTACGGTAAAACAAACCATTGTGCTAATAGTTCACAGACAGATAAATAGATTATCATAGTAAAAAAATTACACAAAGACCCAAACGATTATGGAAAGTTGATATGTAGCAGAGATAGCATTATAAATCAACAGCAAAAAGTGAGCCTGATACTGGGCAACTCGAGCAAGTGGAAATAAACCATCTGATCTTTTAACAAAAATGAATTCCAGATGAATTAAAGGCTTAAATATGAGAAGAAAACCCTATAGAACATAGAGTTTCTTCAGCAATACATAAAAAAATTAAATACAAATCATCAAAGAGAAGATCAATAAATTTGACTGCATTAAACTTTTAAAAATATATACAAGAAAGCTCATAAACAATGAAAAAAGTCATAGACTAAGGAAAAGCTATTTACAATTTATATAACTGATTGAGGATCAGTATACAGACATATAAAGAATTCTTATAAATCTAAGGAAGAATAAAAATAAAAGGGAACGAAAAGCTTTTTATAGATAAGGAAAACTGAATGATCAATTAAAATATGAAAGGGTATGAAAAGATGCTTAATATGTAAAATGAAATGAGATATCATATTCATAACCATAAAATTGATAAAAGTTAAACAATCTGACAATACCAAGTAAGGTTATGATAAAATAGGAATTCTCATCCTTTGTCAATAAACCTGTAAATGAATACAACCACTTTGGCAATTTCTAGTGCACATTGAATATGCGCACACTCTGTCTGATCTTACAAATTCTCTTC
>PVKU01009097.1:41966-65885 GCA_004027475.1 Anoura caudifer | reverse complement strand
AACAATTAAAATAAAATTTAATTAAAAAAAAAACATGTCCTTTGTACCAACTCCAAAGCTAATGAATCAGCTTTTCACAATGCAGGGAATAGGATTTTGTATTTTGAATAAGTCTGGGAAATGACTGTGATGACCAGTTAAGTTTGTAAAGGATCTTTGGACACTTTTCCCAATATCCTCCTCCACAATTAAAACTTATCTTTTCCTTGTCACATTCTTTTTTTTTTTTTTTTGGCAAGGTTGATTTTTATAGACTTTAATTGCTTTTTATTGTTTATGCTATTACAGCTGTCCCCACTTTGTCCCCCTTTGCCTGCCTCTACCCAGCCCCCACCTTCAGGCAATCCCACACCATTGTCCACGTTCAAGGGTTATGCATATGCGCTTCTTGTCACATTCTTTATGATTGCTATTTAGGAACTAATCAATGATTGACTTTTGTGGGGAATATTAATTTGATACATGATTGATCCACAAAGGGTATTTGTATGTGCTAGCAAAGATGTCCTAGCATCAATGCTAGAATTTTTTTAAAAAGAGGATGCCTTTCCAGGCTCTGTGTCAGCCTGTGGGGCCGTATGTGTGTGGTGGTGGTATCAGGGAGCTCTTTAAGCACTGCTCAAATTGCACCTTGCAGATCAGGTCTCCTGCAGAACTCACATAGGCCCTTAGAGTGTATTTCAGACTGACAGTCTTTTCTGCCCTTACTGCTGGACTTGGAATGAGAGAGTAGATCAAATGTAAATTCTACACATTTGGGAATGAGCAGTTCCTTCTTTTGAATAGATTGGCATGGAGAAGATACAGGTGACAGGCCAGGGGCTGGTGACAGTCATAAATTATCAGATCCTAAAATTCACATCCTAGCAGGACTATTTTAAAGAGGCTTGGGTGCATAATGTCTTATTTTTTCATCTTAAACATTCATGTTTGATGAAAATGATTCCTCATGTAAATTCATTTATTGTAATTCAGTCCTTCCTAAACTCCCTTGATATAGAGTTACAGAATGTTATTTTTCTTTTCCCTCTTGAGAAAGGTGCTAAAAATGCAATACTGCCTTATGGTATATGAATCCATCCAAAATTCTTGCAACAAATTCTCCTGCCTTTTCAAAGCTCTGCCCTTCTATAACTTGTTTTTGCCTGCCTAGCAAATTATTGTCTCATATATACACACACGCGACTATATACATAAATATGCATATATGTTTGATTACATATACATATATGTTCAATTATATATACATACATGTTTGATTATATATATTATTAGATTCAGTCAAAGGTATCCAACTGATCAATTTACTACTCCTTTTCTTTTCCTGAGCAATCTGTCTTTCACTACTTTGATGTTTTCAGTCATTTTTTTCCTCCTCATGGGATGAATGCACCTTCAGAGTGACATCCAGGTCTGTGCATGGTCCCTCCAATTCAAAATTATGGCACTGACAGGGGTACCAAGCGATGGCTGATGTAAGAACTGGTCACTGAACCTCCTGATATTGACTGCAAAATTATAGAGGTATAGTTTACCTTTCCCTGGTGATTCTAAGCTGAAATGAACAATGACGTGTAAGTTAGTATGAGTCTTGTGAATATTTAGCTTATAGACTGAGGGTCAGGTATATGTCTGCTAGGCATTGAGAGAGTGAAAGAGAGGACTTCCTTTGCTTTGCTGCAGTTGAAAAAGCAGATGGATTCAATCTGCATGCTAAGAGATTCCCTCTGTTCCTCTTGCATGATCAATGTGATTCAGTGCTCTACTTTGTAGATCATTTGTGCCAGGCAAATGAAGCTGCTCAGCCTTGGGTCTATTGAGTTAATACTTTGGGACAGCAAGTGTGGAATTCAGCTTCAGGAAGCAAGGAGAGCAGGAGGCTCTGTGTTCATCCTGAGTTACTTCTACAATCTGATTTGGGACAAACAAAGAAATGCTTTGTTAAGGTTAGGATAGGTGTCCTTCTATCCTAACCTTAGAAATTCATTCCTTTGAGATAATATGCTAGACTTCTAGGAATCCTATGTCAAAATAAAAAGTGTCTACCCTCCCTAGGTGTCAAGTTATTATCATTAGCCCAAACCAATGGAGCATAGTTAGTCACCAGATACTAACAGCATCCTGAGAGCTATGCCGAAGGATTGAAGAGTTTGAGAGTGGGTACGTGTAGGATGGCCAGATGCTCACTCTCTCCTAGGACACTCCCCTCAGTCTTTTGGCACATTTGGCTGTAAGTAGGCAGTGAGTAAGCCATGTGAGTGTAGTTGTCTGGTGTTAAACCAATTGGACAGATAATTAGAATGGAGTACTGAAAGGTCTAGGGTCTGAGCCGGACAGTTCACATTTACAAATACAGTAGTTCTTTGAGTTCTTGAGAACTCTGCTCTTCTCTAATGCCGTCTAGGAATGAAGTCCCTTGGGAAGGACTCCAACTGTTGCTGTTTGGATTCATGTTTTCTCCAACGCAGCTTTATTCAGGGATTTTTAAATACACATTTGGATGTCACAGTAAAGTGGCATGTGACCACCTTTATAAATTTGATTTAAATTAAAAATTATTTATACCTATACTTTCTTTTACATCAAGTATACATACTTGATGTATACATCTGGTGTTGCCCCTTAAATCATAATTATTTTTAAGTTAAAGGGGTAATTTAGCCAAAGAGATTGACTCCAAGGACCAACAGCCTGCAGGTTTATGAAGAAAAATTTGTTTGACCAACTACATCACACATGGCCAGGAAGCATTACTTTAGAAACAAATACACTTCTCCACTCTCTAGTTTCTTGTTTGTGGAAAGGGATGTGAGCCTTGCTCTTAGGCATGTAAGACGATGAGTGGGTGACTTTTCCATCTATTCTTAACCCCAGATCCTATATCCAAAATCTTTGGTTAGGGTATGACTGGCCCATTTTGCTTAATGCTTTGTAATTTCATCCTTATAATCTGTGTGAACTACAATCAAGGGTTTTATCTTCCTTCTACAAGATAAACCTCTATGTAAACAGGAGCAATAGGTGTATCCTGGGGCAGGGGAGAGGAGGACACATTTAAAAAAATCAATTCTATGCTATCTTATAAAAAAGGCTGAAGAGATGGCGAGGAGCCACACAGAGGCTGCAGCCGACAGAGCCAGTTCTGATGTATGTCTGGGCATGGCGGAGACTCTGAGAGTTGAAAATATTTGTATCCACAGCACATTATAAGCAAGAAACCCAAAGAGACTCCTCCCCAGGAGAAAAGTCAATTTTTCTGAAGTTAACTTTTCCACAACATGTACCTTAACTTTATACACATAGCCATGTAGACATTTACAAATAAAATCATAGCAAATTCCCCAAAAGAGAAATTCTAAGGTTGGAATCATTATTTAAAATGCATTGACATTTGAAATAGAAGTGAGTCCTAAAACCAATTCACCTACAACACAACAAAACCATGTGGAAATCATGTAATTTAAAGATGAAGTAAGATGAATCCAGAAATTACTTACTGTTAAAGAGGGATAAGAACACTTTTTATAAAAACCCATGGAATCAAGTCAAAGTCCTATCCAGAGTAAAATTTATAGTTTTTAATCCATTTATTAGAAAACAAGAAAAATTGAAAATCAATGAGCTAAGATTTCAACTCAAGAAGCTAAAGCAGGATCGCAAAGTAAATCAAAAGCGTGTAGAGGCAATATGTTGATACAGACATAAGCTAAAAGATACCTGTGCAGATGAATGCAGAAACTAATGAAATATAAAATGAAAACTAGAAGATGCTTATTCAACATAAGAGTTTTTTCTTAGAAATAATGAATACAATTGTTAAAAATTTGTCAGTATGATTGAACTAAAAAGCAATGAATGAATGATGAATAAGAATAAGAAGCAAAAAGAGGATTTATCTGAAGATAAAGAAAACATTATAAATATAGAAGGAGAGATTTCACTGTTGAGAAGACACTATAGACACATTCCTTAGCGGCATAGGCAAAGCTGATGAAAACTATTAAAAAAAATTTGAGTGCCTATAAATAAATGTATAGGCATATAAAAATGAGTAAATAATATATACAAGAAAATCTACTAAAACTTTATAAGAAGAGTGAGAATCTGCAGCATTTGAACCATGACTTTCTCTCTTGTTACCTGTTCCCTGGACTCATCTCGATGAAAGTTGTATCCTGGGAGAGTGAGCCAAGAAGATGGGGTCTCCTCTTCTCTCAGCTCAATAAACACTTACCTGTCTCACTGAAAAGGGCAGGAGAAATAATAATGGTCACAACATAAATAAATGAAATAGAGAATAGAAGAACAATAGAGAATATTAACTAAAATAGAAGTTGGCTTTATGAAAAGAACAATAAAATACACAAATCTTTATCTAGACTAAGCAAAAAGAAAGTGAAGATAATCAAATTAGTAACATAAAAACTAAAAGGGATTAATATTACCCAACTTAAAGAAATAAAAAGATGATAGAGGAGTATAATATTATGAACAGTTGAATGGCAATAATTAGATGATCTAGATAAAATGAACAAATTCCTAGAAAGAATGATATTACCCAAACTGGCCAGGAGGAAATAGAAAGTCTGAACCTAGAACGAGTTTGCAGTAGGAATAAAAGAAACTTCCCACAATGAAAACCTGGGACCCAATGAGTTCACTGGTGGGTGCTACCAAACACTTAAAGAATAATAAATGCTGGTTCTTCACAAACTCTTCCACAAAACAGATGAAGAGAGAACTCTTTGTAACTCATTCTATGTGGCCAGTATTGCCCTGATATCAAAATCAGACAAAACACTAGCAGGAAGGAAAACAACAGATCAATGTATCATATGACTGTAGACACAGAAATCCTCAGCAAAATGCTAACAGCTGAGATCATGCACCAAGACTAAGCTGGCTGGGGTGCGGTCTATGCTGGAGAAACAGTAAGACTCTCAACCAAGAGTTTTATATCCAGGAAATGTATTGTTAAAAAATCAACAAACATTTAACAATATTTAAAAATATTATTAAATATTTTTAAATATTTAGATATTTAAAATACCACAAAACTTAGAGAATTTTCCAATAGCAGACCTGTTTTAACAAAAATACTAAACAAAATTCCTTTTTAATTTTTTTTATTTTTTAATATACTTTATTGATTATGCTATTACAGTTGTCTCATTTCCCTCCCTTCATTTCCCTTCACCCTGCACACCCCCTCCCATCCACATTCTCCCCCTTTAGTTCATGTCCATGTGTTATAAGTTCTTTAGTTTCTACATTTCCCACACTATTCTTGCCCTCCCCCTATTTTCTACTTACTGTCTATGCTACTTATTCTCTGTACCTTTCCCCCCTCTCTCCTCCTCCCACTCTCCTGTTGCTAACCCTCCATGTGATCTCCATTCTTGTGTTCCTGTTCCTGTTCTAGCTGTTTGCTTAGTTTGCTTCTATTTTAGGTGTGGTTGTTCATATCTGTGAGTTTGCTGTTTTTTTTACTGTCATATTTTTTATCTTTTTTTTAGCTAAGTCCCTTTAACATTTCATATAATAAGGGCTTGGTAATGATGAACTACTTTAACTTGACCTTATCTGAGAAGCACTTTATCTACCCTTCCATTCTAAAAGATAGCTTCACTGGATAGAGCAATCTTGGATGTAGTTCCTTGACTTTCATGACTTGGAATACTTCTTTCCAGCCCCTTGTTGCCTGGAAAGTCTCTTTTGAGAAATCAGCTGACAGTCTGATGGGAACTCCTTTGTAGGTGACTGTGCCCTTATCCCTTGCTGCTTCTAGAATTCTCTCCTTCATTTGAATCTTAGCTAATGTGATTATGATATGCCTTGGTGTGTTCCTCCTTGAGTCCAACTTTTTTGGGACTCTCTGAGCTTCCTGGACTTCCTGGAAGTCTATTTCCTTTGCCAGATTGGGGAAGTTCTCCTTTATTATTTGTTCAAGTAACTTTTCCACTTGTCACTCTTCCTCTCCCTTCCAGTACCCCTATCATTCAGATGTTGGAATGTTTAAAGATGTCCTGGAGGTTCCTAAGCCTCTCCTCATTTTTTTTGAATTCTGGTTTCTTCCTTGTTTTCTGTTTGGTTGTTTCTTTCTTCCTTCTGGTCCACTCCATTGATTTGAGTCCCAGTTTTCTTCCCATTTCTATTGGTTCCCTGTGTGTTTTTCTTCATTTGACTTATTGTAGCCTTCATGTGTTCATCTAATTTGCAACCAAAATCAACCAATTCTGTGAGCATCCTAATCACCAGTGCTTTGAACTGTGCATCTGATAGGTTGGCTATCTCTTGGTCACTTAGATGAATTGGCTTTGGGGCTTTCATCTATTCTCCCATTTGAGTCATTTAAAAAAATTTTTTTTGTCTGGTTGCGCCTGTTACATATGAGGGGCAGAGCCTTAGGTGTTCCCCAGGGCTGGGCAACCCAGTGGCTGGGTTGTGATCCTGTATGTGGCGGTGGGGTCTGAGAGGGAACAATGGCGCTTGCTCCATTCTCTCTTGTATTTCAGTCCCTTCCATCACTTCCCACAAGCAAATTGGGCCCTTCTGGTGCTGACTTCTGTGTGGGTGGGCTTGTGTACATTCTAGGACCCTGTGTACATTCTAGGACCCTGTGGGTCTGTCTCTCCAATGAACTCCCCTGTGAGTCTGGGAGTCTTTTCCAGCACCTCAACACCCACAAGTGTTTTCAATTGGTGTTTTTGGGTTTTATTTCCTGGCACTGGGGCCCTGGGTTATGAAGTCTGTCTCACTCCCTGTTTTTGCCTGGCTAATCTGTGTGCAAATGTGGGACTGCCTGGTCAGCCAGCAGCCTTGCGTGGCCTCACTGGGCCTGCCTGTGCTCCCGGGTCCACCAACTTCTGCTTTTTCTTGCTGCTACTCCGTCCCTCTTACCGGTCTGGATGAATGGTTGTCAGACTTTCATACAGTTCAAATTTTTGTCAGTTCTGGTTGTTTTCTTTTTTCTAAATCTTTGTTGTCCTTAATTTTGGTTGTGCGAGGAGGCACAGTGTGTCCACCTACACCTCCATCTCAGCTGTAAACAAAATTCTTTAGGCTGAAATAAAACAAACAGGCAGTTACTTGAATTAACATGAAGAACTAAAGAGTATTTGGTGTCACTCACAGTTGGATTCAGATCCCAAGGCAATAGTTATTGACTATGCTTGGTTGCACAAGTTATTTACACTCTCTCACCTTCTACTGGGTTGGCCAAAAAGTCCGTTTTAGTTTTATCCATAAAATAAGACACATTTCTCATTTTCACCAATAACTTTATTGATTTGGATATTTTGAGTATGTCAGCTATCTCCCACTATTGGCTTCTAGTTAGAGGCCAGGGGTGCTGTTAAACATTTTCCAGTGCTTAAGACAGCCCTACGGTAAAGAATTATTTGGTCAAAATGTCAATAGTATCAAGAAACTTTGCAAACTACTTTTGACATGTTTGATCAGTCTCAGCACCTTCTCCATACACTGCACAAATCTTTTTTGTTTCAGTTGCATTTTTACCTTTCTTGCAATAATAAAGTATAATATGCCAAAAATGTTGTGTATTTTCTTCCATCTTCAATATTGAACTAGCTGCACAAAAATTCACCAATTTTGTTGATATGACAGCTGTCACACTACAACCTAACAAAATTGTTTTGAATGAAGTTAAAGACAACCGAGCACTACAGGAGCCATCACACAGAAAAAAAACAAATGGATTTTTTGGCCAACTCAATATTTCTTCGTAGACACGGTGGGATAAATCACACATGCAAACATGTAACATATGTGTAAAGCTAGTAGAAAAATTCTTGGCACTTAGATTTCCAGCAACAAGTGGCAGTAGCTTGCATTTGTTCTTTCATTGGAGAGGGTATTTTTCTTTGAGATTTTGCCTTTTCTTTCCTTCCTGAGGGACAGGAAAGTTTTCCAGCCCTAGGGCATCTGATGTTTAATTTATGTCAGACTGAGCACAGGGGATTCCCTGAGTACTGTGCTCCAGGTGGTGCCACCAGTGTCTGTCTTCGTCCTCTGCATGAGACAAATGTTCTCTGCAGCAGGAGCCTTTTGCCAGTCTCAGCCAGAGGCCAGGCTGCCGCAAGTGGTGAAAACACCAGGCGGCAGCTGTGGCTGGGCTCTGGCCGCTCCCTGCCCAGTCATGGCCAGTCTCTGGCCAGTGAGGAGATTGGCTTGGCTGCTAGTGCGACCAGATCAGTTCTTTGGCTATTTCTTGGCTCATCCTTTATCCCGTCTCATGTCCTGCTGTGCAGCCCCTGCTCTATGCAGTGGCATCATCCCGAATCAGAACACACACCTGCCCACCGTGTAGGGTTCTGGAGCTCCTGGGAATTTGCCTCCATGATTCTGAAGAGGAAAATGTATCTGTTTGGAACCACTTCTCCTTTAAACTATCTCTTCTCTCCTTGTCTATACCCTGCTGCTTTTCTCATGGTGAATTTTCATAAAGGCTTTATGTCTGAGGAGTTCACACGGTGGCAGTGAGTTATCTGATCTCTCTCTGGAGCTGAGGTTATCCAGAAATTTGGGGTGGTCTGGCCAGAGAAGTAGAGAGCCTCTCACTGAGAAGTGATTATGAATTAAACCTACTCCTGCTGATCAACTGTCAACTGTTCCAGGACCCATTAGAAAAGAATTTGTATGTAGATTTTGTCTGGAGATAAGGAAATGCATTTGATGTTTTTTTTTTTTTTCCTCCTGTGCCCCTGTCCAAATTAACCTAAGCAAAGTGAGGGAATGGAACGCTTTGAAAAATGTTGTGATACAATATGTTGTTTATTCTGTGATTACTTGTTTCATATTGTTTTTCTCCCATTAGACTGTGATCCAGTCAAGGTCAGGAGCGCCCCTTTATCTGTGGTTTCAGATAGTTATCCTTGTAAAAGCAAGACCTCTACTTTTCTGTTGGACTGCTACGAGGTTCTAATGAAAGCAGTGGTTTGTTTTGCTAAAAGCTAAATTGAAAACCTTTGAATATTATAGTTTATATGAGGAATTTTCTGCCTTTTTGTAATCTAGTGAAACTGACAGTGAGTGCACTCAGCCATTATTCAGAGCCTCGCTGCTTTACGTTCGGGTCTCAGGAGGGAGCTGGGGCAGGTGTAAACAGGGCTGGCTAAGAGAGGCTTTAGTGCCTACTCTGCCACCCAGTTCCCAAGGCAACCATCAATATTTCATCACCGCAGGCTCTCCCACTGAGCGCAGACAAAGCCTTAGCATTCGTCCGGAGGGGGTGCTCTAGGCAGTCACTACCTGTGGAAAATGGTGGGGAATAGCAGTTGAGATAGTCTGCTTGCCAGTTTAGGGGGACTGAGCCACCAATGTCCTCTAAATCTCCCTTTTTGCCTAACTTCTTAATATCCACTTGCATTTCTGAGATTAACTTCTTTTGCCTAAGCGAATAGGGACCTCTCTAAATCTAAGCACAGTCAGTAGATTCTTTTGTTTACTATATGTTCACCTTAAAGTATTACTACTGATTTAAGTAAATAATTGTTTTTCCATTGGTTGAGTTCAATAATCCTGATCTTGATGTAGACTCGCAGATGACTTCCTTTCTCTCAGGCAGGACCTGCACCCTAAAAATGCCAGACTTGCCCATCTCTAGGAAATTTTGCTTCTGTGCAAAATCTCTTCTGTCGCCCCAGTTGTCTGTAATCTACACATCGTACAAGACCCAGAAGGTTCTGGTCTCACTTTCCTTTCTTGATTCCTTTCACTGCCCCTGCTCTCATGCTTCCCAGTCATTCCCCCTAAAAGACCACACTTCACTGACCACTTTGAGGAAAAGAACTGCAGTTTTTAAAATTTTGTCTCCTGTGGTGCTGGGGCCAGTACTCAGCATATAGTGGGCTTCCAATATATGTCTATGAATCATGAATCTGTGAAGTGAATGGATGTATGCATACAAGGTATATTGTTTATTAAAATTTCTTTCATATATGTGATTTCCCTAGTTAAGCCCTGAAATGTCTCTGTAAGGCAAGTACTATTCCAGAAGAGGATTCTGGACTGGAGAGGTTAGGTAAATGTTTTGGCAATGCACAGCAAGTAAGAGGCAAAGCCAGGACGCAAACCTTATTCTTCTAACCCTAAACTATCACCCCACCCCTCAGTGTTACAGCGCTTCTTGGTTATAAGCTGTTATGTGTCACTTACTGCTGAATTCTGGGTTCACATTGTCTGTACAAATGGATTATAAACCCCTCAAGGGTAAGGTAAGTATCTTGATTTTATTCTTTCTGCACCTTCTTCTCTCATTAATGCAATAGGCTGGCAATTCCAAAAGCATGTATTCTGTATTATCTAGATGTCACAAATCATTGCAAGATTACTTTTTTTTGGCCTTGCTTTGCCAAAAACACTGATTTTTCTAATGAGGTCATTAAAAAGAGGCATGAAAAATATTCAAAAGCGTCTGGAATTTTATGCTGTGATGGCAATATCTGAGCTGCCTAAACACATATAAAAAACCATTAAAGAAACTGGTGTGCTTATTAAATCTTACAAAAAAATTTCCTTTAGGCATCATAATTGAAAAGTCTTTGGTAGGACACTAGCCTGCCAAGGATCACAAATGATCTAGTGGGGCAGATTCTAGTAATAAATTCTGGTACTTGGAGACAGATCTCGGTTCTGTGAAGTTCCCTTTGCCCCCTTTCCTGAATAAGAATTTTGCTAGCTAAAGAATAATGGTTGAATAAACCTGGTATATACCCTTTATATTTATATGTATATATTTCTAAAGTAAAATTAATGGGAACTTCTGGGTTATAAAACAATTCCCATAACATGTAATGTTACCAGTTAGCTCACTTTGGGTGTGATGTGGCCTAATTTTTCTCTGTAAATATATAATCTTAAATTACAGTCCCATTCAGCAGGATTTGAGGACAAAGCCATTCAGTCATTAGATATTATAAAAATCTTATGTTCCCTCAAAATATTACTCCCTGTACCTTTAAATCTTTTGATTATTTCCTTCTCATTGAAGAAAGCTAAAGAAGCTCTTTCAAATCTGCAGTCACAAATCTGAGTGCAATTCATGAAGGGACACTCATTATGAAATTTTCTCTACCCTCAAGGTTCCTCTGGCTGGTCTAATAATCCAGTAAACATGAAACAGAGTAGCAAAGAAAATAACCAAATTTAATACATACACCTGTGCAGAAATGCCGTGCGAGATAGTCAGAGACCCCACGTGCAGGAGTTCAGAGACAGAAGGGGGATTGAGGTATGTAAGACATTCTGAGCTATTGATGAGGTAATGCCCCTTGGGGGCTTCAAAGTCTCAGTGCAAGATGGTAAAAAGAACAGACATTGCTTAGTAAATAGAAGTTTGCCCTGCCCTATAACAGAGGAGGGAGAGATTACAGCCAATTTAAACAATTAAAGCAGGTTTTATAGGGAAGGTTGAATTTGAAATGAATCTTAAATGTGAAATTGAATTCTGAGTAATAAGAGTAGACTATAAACAAAGCCATTATTTTGGGGACTTGAAAAATTCCAGATTACTGGAATCTCAATAGGTACAGAGAAGTAGTGGGAAATAAAACTGAAAATGTAGACGGGTCATACTGTGTGTGGGGTCATGATCAATGAGGAGTTGGACTATGCAGCTTTCTCCTGGGAGGCTTTTAATCAAGGTACTGCCAGTGGTTGGAAGTCTAGGTGAGAGCATAGAAGTGGTCTCAAAGGGACAGGTAGAAGCTAACGTCTGAATACATTTGGGATATGACTGTATGGATTTCAAATATTGAAAGACAGCTTTTGAGTCTGGTCAAGTCAATTTTTGATCCTGCGTGTGTGTGTTCTTCCTTGGCTCCTCAAACCCACCCTTTCCCCTTTCCAACTGGTTTTGGCCCTAGGAACTGACATATATAGCTTGGTGTTAAGTGGGTTTGCTTGCTCTTTGGTTTCTGGTTTTGCCAATAGAAGGTGCTGGATGGAGCTTTGGGGCAGAATGCTAGTGGTCATGACATGTATGTTCCTGGTCCCTCCCTGCCATGGCATGGCACGGGTTGGCGTTGGCCAGGTTCCTCCAGTGACAGGGCGCATAGGGGCCCTGCAACCTCTCCATCCCTCTTCCTTCGTGTCTAGAGGTGCGGCCTTGGGGTGCATTGACTCCCTTAACCCTGAGCTTTTAAAAACTCTCCCAAGTCATCCATTCAGAGCCCACCATCTGTTTCTTGAAGGGACCTTGAACTGTTCCTTGTGTGTTTTTGTTATAACAGTAACCACACTATTGGCAGTTTTCCAGCTTTCCTCAAAATAAGAAACCAGAGGACTTCAAACGTGGTCTACCAAAGCAGAGAAGAGCGAGCCTCACTCTCACTAGCCTTTAAGCCAGGTTCCTGTTAATGCATAATTAATTTTCCTTAGAGATGAATTGTTTGCAACCAGGTTAACAAAGTTCATTTTTGCAGTTAGCCAGTACTGACCAGTGAAAACAACTTTGTTGGCAAAAACCTCCTTTGTAACACAGTTTATTATAATCAGTGGAAACCAAATCTGTTCTGGAAAAATCAAGTTGGACTTGCCGAAGTGTAACCCGTGGGCAGTGCAGGCTCAGCTCCACTGGGAAACTGAGACTCATGGAGGAGTTTGTCTTCATTGCCACCTCTGACTTTTCAAATTCATACAAACTGCTTTCTGCATTGTTTAACCTTCACCGTGTCTCCATAGGCAGAGGGGGCAAATTCCACGCGAGACGTAAGTTTGGCCTTCCCTGTCTCTCCTCTCCTCCCACTCTTGCTCCTTACACTCTAACTAAAAGCTCCTTCTCCTTCTTTAAGGTGGAGCTAATATTTTCCCTCTTCTCAAAGCTTCCCTTCCTTTGAGGACAAGGAATGTGCCTTCCTGTCCTCTGATGTCTCCCATTACTTAGAAAGGAATAGG
This sequence comes from Anoura caudifer, assembly GCA_004027475.1. NCBI lineage: Eukaryota > Metazoa > Chordata > Mammalia > Chiroptera > Phyllostomidae > Anoura > Anoura caudifer. The sequence goes on along the minus strand of PVKU01009097.1, from coordinate 52,970 downwards.
GCCGGGGTTGTTACATCTGAACTGGTGAAAGGAATTTGAAGCAATTTCTTGCTTAAAAAATTTGAAAATAGGAACTCACGTATGCATTGCTCAATTAAATGAGGAATTACAAATAACTGGAAATATTTCACTTATATTTCTGTTTCACTTTTCTTAATGGGCTCTTGCTCAAGTCTCAGAACTCATCTCAAGAGTGTATGTGGTCTTTGTAGGTACCTAATGCCCTGCCCACACCTGGGCCAGGATTAGATGTCATTCCTCAGCATATTTGGACCATCTTGGTCATAAGGCTTTTCACACTGTTGATTTGCCCTTGACTGAATCCCATTTCTCTCCATTTATATTATAAACTCCTTGAGAGCATGGACCAGTGCATTTTAACCTCGTGTACTTGGTGCTAAAAGAACTAAACATAGAGCCTGACACACAGTAGGTACATAAAAAGGGCTTGTTAAAAGCAATAATGAGAACAAATGGAAATAAAAACCGCCCTATGTGCTTCTCTATGTAGTTGCATCCTGCCCTTCTGTGTCCACTCTCCCCCGGAGAATCCGATTCATCAGGATTGGGGTAAAGCTCAACAACGTAAATGTTTGAAAATATACACTAGTGGTTCTGACAGAGGATAAGAACTGTTGATGTGATTTCTCCCAGGAGCAAGAGGAAGGCTGGTAAATTTTGCCCCTGAATGTACAGACAGCTGCGGTAAACTTGAGACTTCAGGGGCTTTGTCTGTTTTGTTATGAGTTGGTGTTTGGGGATCTAAACTTTTTTTTTTAAAAAAAAGGGTTTCCACCTTACCCTCCAGCTAATATTCAATCTTTTTGCTTTCATTTATAGCCAAAATATATGATAGAAACTTGAAGAACAGCATCTCTAGAGTGACAGGGGTACGTTTAGCACTGGGGCCACAAACACCAAACTGGGGTGTGCAGAGGGCTCTAAGCAGGGCCGTGAGTAGGATGTGCACAGGACAGCTGAGCAGCCGTCCAAAAACGCACACTGGCCACACTCAGTGGCTTGAAGTGAGAGTGGGGGGTAGATCTTGCCGCCAGGTGAAGGGCGAGGAGTGAAAGGGAGGCAAAGGAAGGGACAGGAGGCCTGTACCTTTTTCTGACAGCCTGTCTATGAGGAGAGGGAAGGTACAGAGATGTGCTCAGAGGGACTAGGAGATAATCTGAAAGTTATAAAGCTTCTTAATTCCTTCACCTTTTCACCTAGTTTCCCAATCCACTCCCCTTTGGCAACTGTCAGTCTCTTTTGTATGTCTGTGAGTCTGTTTCAGTTTCATTTGTCTGTTCTCTGTATTCCACATATAAATGAAATTGTATGATGTTTGTCTTTCTCTGACTGACTTATTTCTCTCAGCACAACACCCTCCAGGTCCATCCATGCTGTTGCAAATAGTAAGGTTTCGTTCTTTTTTATGGCCAAGTAATATTTCATTGTATACATTTATCACTGCTTTTTTTTATCCACTTATTTATTGAGGGGCACTTGGGTTGTTTCCATATCTTGGCTATTGTAAATAATGCCACAATGAATAAATTGGAAGTCATAAAATAGTCATAGGGATGTAAAATACAACACAGGGAATATAGTCAATGATATTGTAGTAGCTATGTATGGTGCCAGGTGGGTACTGGAAATATGGGAAGGACCATTTTATAAAGTACACGATTGTCTAACCACTGTGCTATACACCTGAAAGTAATACAAAATAATATTGAATATGAACTGAAAAATAAAAGTTCAAGTTCTTTTAATAAAAAGAAGCTTCTGAGAGAAATTTATTAAACAACCATAAAACATTATATAACCTAGATGAGGATTTGACAGTTGGACAGCTTGGAGGAAAAAGATAAGGTTCCTTGAAGTTAGCTGCAAGTTGACTGTGTGAACTAGGTTTCTGTGTTTAACTAATCTACTGATTTTCTGATTTTACTGAGTAGGAGTTAGAGGTGGAGTTACATAGAGTATAGAGAGACTCCTTTCATCTTTTACCAGAATAACATGTAGAAACAATAAGCATCTGACAAATGGGCCACCATGTGAGGTACTGAGTTGGCTGGTCATCTGTCATGGTCGATGAAGGAACATTGAAAATAGGTAACCCTCAAAGTTCAATTCTATCTGATGGATTCTCCTTCCAATATGACCACAGCGCAGAAAATCTCATCATTAGAGCCAGTTCCGAAAATGTGATCTTAGCATACTGAACTGCATTATCTTAGATTTTGGAAGAGTTCCTTTAGTTCAGGCTGTGCTCCAGTTTAGAAATCTATTCCATCATCACCAGGAGGCCTTGGTTTGAACTCTCCTATGGGACACCCACTGATTCCCATTGTATTACTCTTCAGGAGAAGAACTATAGGTGGGGCAAAAGTAGGTTTACAGTCATGAATACATGAAATGGTTTATTATTGTAATATTATTTATTTATTTTTATTTTTATTTTTTTTAAATATCTTATTTATTTATTTTTTAGAGAGAGGGGAAGGAGAAAGAGAGGGAGAGAAATATCAATGTACGGTTGCCTCTTCATGCCCCCTACTGGGGACCTGGCCCACAACCCAGGCATGTGCCCTGACTGGGAATTGAACCAGTGACCCTTTGGTTCACAGCCTGCGCTCAATCCACTGAGCTACACCAGCCAGAGCTATATTATTATTTATTAATTATTATACTATTTTCCATAAGAACAACTGTAAACTTACTTTTGCCCTACCCTGCATTTGTCATCTGAGTTAACCAGAGCTGCTTGTTCTTACTTAACAAAAGGGTTGACTCTCAGAGAATAGGAGTCAAAACAATAGGTCTGAGAATATGGAAAGGTTTCCAGCATGCTGTCCAGGGAGAATCTACTTGAGTTAGTATAAGAGTGAGAATGGAGAGTCCAATGATGTAGCTTTAGTGGTTGCATCATCATTGAATGAACGCACACAGAAAAAACCACATTTGGGTGTTTTTTTTTCATTATTTTGCCCGGTTTGGCTGTGAGTGACGGTCCCGCCATAGCTCAGTACCTAAAAGAGTGCCTGACATGTTGTAAATACTCAGTAAATATTTGATGACTAGTAAATATCTGTTGAGAGCATGCTACTGTTTAAGAATGTGTCCCTTTGCATGAAATAGTCCCATATTTGATTGCTGGCTTCACCACAAAGTTGTTCCTGTTATCTCACAAAGTCTCAGGGTTTTTTCCCCCCTGCAAAATGGATGTACTGATACTTATGAGGCATATGCAAATATATACAAATGCAAATATACACACTCGTAGGTATCTCCATCTATTTCCTGCTCTATCTCTCTAAGGAAAGATTAAAACATACTTGAAGAGTACTTATGTGGTAGACACTGTTCTAAATTTTTCCCATAAATTAACTCACTTAATCTTCACCACAAATCTATGTGTAAGGTACCGCCACATGTGAAGAAACAGGCACAGAGGGGTTAAGTGATTAACTTAACTAATTAGCTCGATCATCTTGCTCAACTAATCAGTAGCAAGCTGAGATTCGAAGTCAGGCCAGAGTAGCTCCTGAGTCCCATCTCTCACCCACCGTATCACCTTTCCAAGGTAATGCATAATAACTTGTGTAACATGGTGCCCAGCACAATTTTTTTCTTTGTGCTACAATTACTATTTTTTTAACCTCAGGTTAAGCTCTTATTATGGTTTATAGTATCCCCCAAAGACGAGGGAAACAAGATCTCTTAAGCCCATAGGACATAGCTATGCTTTGGAATGACCTTTGTTTCCCCAACATTTGTTTGAATTTTATTAAATGTGAGTATATGAGCCACCCACTAGGGAGAAACCAATTTCCTTGGGTACACACACTTGGCAGTTTATTCCAAGGTGATTACTACACTCGTGTTACTCTATCAGCCAGCAAATGGCTCCCAGAGATTCACGGGGACTGAACAGTGTGTGGAGATCAATACCATATTTCGCATCGTTGGCAGTGGGTGCCTGGGACGGCCGAGTGTAGTCGGCCTTTGGACTGTCGAGCAGCTCCCTCTGGAGTCATCCTGGGATCCACCAGACTTTAAGTAGGAGCTGAATTTTTTGTTGATCATAGACCCAGAAAGAGATAAAGGTCTTTTATTTGATAGCTAATGAAGTATCCTAATTTATGGGACATGATGTAACTAGTGAGAAGTTTTCTTTAGTGATAAAGAAAAAAATCTTCTCTATTATGGTAGGAATAGATTATATGTTTATAATCCTCTCTAACTTTTCACACTTTTTTGCATCTATTATATTTCTACAGATATTCCTCTACACTCTTACGTATGCTTACTCTTTAAATCTTCCCCACATTTATGGATGAAAAAATAGTATTTCTAGATAATTTCTCTCCATTTTGTTTGTGGCACTAGGTTATGAAAGTCAGTTATTTAGCAAATATTTCTGTATTGTTTCTCTGGGTCAGGTTCTGTGGTAGACAGAGCTGAGTGAGGCACATTTTGTAGAATTATGAAACTGGTGGTCAAGCAGGGGAGAGAGAAACAAAAAGGAAAAAATATTTTGGAGCCAGTTTCATTGATGTTTCTAAAGAGGAAAGAGAATGAGAGAAGTAAAATGATACAAATTAAAAAATGAGAGGAGGCACTATGGGCAAGGGACTGGGGCTGTGTGTGTGTGTACTCGTAGATGGAGGGATAGATCTGAGAAGATCTTCTCCATCAAGATGTCTGAGAGTTGACTCATGGGCTGATGTGGGGGAAGGAGGTTACTTGGTATTAGTCAGGATAGGATACACCACGCTGCAGAGACAAACAGCTCCTAAATCTTAGTTGTTTATGACAACCAACAACTTCTTCTTGCTCACACGGTTTGTTCACTTCAGGCCAGCTGTGGCTTTTGCTCCTTTGTTTTCTTACTTTTGGACCCATACTTATAGAGCAGCCCTCATCCTGAATGCTGGAGTAGTTATGTCAGAGGGAGAAGAGAGTAAGGTTCTTGAACTAACCATTAAGTGCTCACAACTTATTGACCAGAACCAGTTATGCAGCCTTGAAGACACAGAGATGGACTGAAACTATAATGCTACCGCATGCCCCTGGAAGTACAGACCTGGACATATCTGAACAGCATCAGTGACAAACTCGAGCCACCACAGAACCTGGAACAGGGAAGTCAGCTGCTCACACTGAAAGAGATTTCAGGCTCTTTCCCCAGTACTGGGGAGCAGCAGTGCGTGGTAGTGAAACAGGCAGAGTAAAAAAAGGTCAGAACATAGAAACCTCGAACCATCAGTTGGACCATGAGCGTGTTTCTATGCAAATTTTCTTATCAAAACCAAATTTGTAGGACTGCTGTAAAGATTCAATGATATCGAAATTTTATGTGCAGTAAGGGTGAGGAAATGTATGAGGAGCCCTTAGAGTTTCTCTGTTTTTCTCCTGTCTTTCCAGCTGTAGTGTCCCCGCCCCCCCCTCCCCCGCCCCACCGACCTGCCTAAGCCCTTGCGTCTTCCCGGTGGTAGAGAAATGAGAACAGTTTGAGTGTTTGTCTCAGGAAGTGTTCAGGGAGAAGGAAGAATGAGGCCGAGTGAGAGAGCCGCCTGCCCCTGTGCATGTGTTTGAACATATGACGGGGGGCACTTGGGATGTTTGCACTGACTGGTCGCATTTGGCAAGTGTTAGCCAGGAATGCCAATTGTCCCAAAATGGCCAGGAAAGTCCTGTAGAATGACGCATTGTAACACTCTGCATATCAATAGTTGAAAAACACTGGTAGGAGAAGAGGCAGCTGTCAACACGGCTCGTAATTTAGGGTGGCTCTGGGCTCCAGGGAGGCTGGGAGTGATGGCCAGATTCTTGAGAACGGGGTTTTAGTCTTCTTTTCCTACTTAGGTGGCTTTGAACACAGTGATTGATCAGTTAAATACGTGGCCAACAGACGCTTCAGTTACTGTGTTCCTGGCTCTCGCCTAGCTCTCGCACAACAATGTTCTTTAAGGTAGTTAGAGGCTAAGCTAAAGGTCTAGGTAAATTCATGGATGATATTCTAACAAGTTAAACAGAGTGGCTTGGGTCATCTGGGACATGTTTCTAATTCTTCAAGGCAGCGTCAGGGCAGCGAGTGGGGCCGCCAGCTGCACGCTCCTGGATGCTGGACCCCTTACAGAAATGAGCCTTGTACCCAGAGGTGCAGAACCTGGTCCTACACCTGGGTTATTCTTTGGCTCATATTCTCCCACAGCTGTACCCTTCCTTGTCTACCCTACTCAACTCTTCAATATCAGCTCAATTATGCTTCATCAGGGGAAGCTCCTGAACAAACCGCAATCTCTCTGTCCTTTAAACTCCTGCCTCATTTATCATCTGAAACATTCCTCCGGATCACCTGTTTCTCCTGATAGATCCTGAACAAAAGATGAGATTTGTATTCAGGATAATTTATTCTGCATGTGGTATGAAGGGTTAGGGTGAGAGATAAGAACCTGAAAATTCTAGATACAGTAAGCTCTGTTCTAACACCTGTTTTGAAAACACAAATTTGTTCCAACACGACTGAACAATTAGGGGACAGTTGGAACAGTGTGAATTTTGCATTTGCTTACACACAATTTTGCCTACAGCGAATGCAGGGTGAATGCAGAAACTGCGCTCCGCGGAACCCAGCTGTGGAGGGGTAGGCGGACTGCACACACCAAGCACATCCATCCTCACCCACACCTGGCCTTTCAGTGTGTCGGCTGACATCAGGTAACCCTCTCCTAGCATTTCCCTGTGATTTACTGGCTCCGACCTTTCCAACTCCTGGAAATCTTCAGGTCTTTCTCAAGGTAAAAACCTCCAAGTATTGTGACATTTATGTTTTTCTTAACCATTTAAGTTGTATAAAACTACGCTACCATTTTTGTTGGGGTTATAGCTTTTTTGTGTGTGTCACTGACAAAGCTGTTGGATGTTGTGTCCCCAACCCCGTTTTTCCCATAAGCCTTGTGATTTTTATTGCACAATCTTGCATAGCATGATGATTTTTGGAAATGTGTATACGTCACATAATAGCAAAACTGACTAGTTTTTGAAATCCACTTTGAGACGCTTTGTCAAAACTGCTTGCAGGGAGAAAAAGATGGGCACAACTTTTACCTCACTCATCCCCAGAACCCTCACTGCATGATAGTTAGTAAAGACTGTTATCAAGAGGGAGCAGAAAGGGGGGAAGAAAACCAAGCAAACTGCATACCTGCACATTGTGTTAAATGTCCACTCTCATCCTCATGGACACCTTCCGTTTATTCCACAGGGCAGGGGGTAGACAGACACTTCCTCGATTCTACAGCGCACCTGCCGCAGGTTCCCCATGGAACGTTCCCACAGTGAGCTCTTCATCACTCATGTTAGTTTATGTCTTCAGGCCGTGAATTCGAGTTGTTTCTTTATATGCTATATATTTTATATAGCAAAATTTCAGAACAATAAAAGGTGCTAAGAAATTTACTCTAACAGCACAAAGACAAATAATGAACACCTACTTTAGTTTTGAAATAACACCGGAAACTCATCTTTAGCTTTAAATAATAAGGCAATGCACATTTTGAAATAGGCTTTGTTTTATACACTAAATGACATTAAGTCCTTTTAGAGAATAATAGAAAATCTAAGAGTGAGAGACCAGGCTTTTTCAGAGGCTAAGGGAGTCTTTCTTCCAGCTCTATCTTTCCGTTAACTCTTGGTTTCTCCTTTTTCTATCTTGAGCATTTATCACCAGGCAGGCTGGGCTTTGTTTTCACAGACTGGTCGGAAATTCTGACTGAAACAAAAATTGTACCTTCCAGGCAGTTTACAATTCAACAATGACTCAAAAAATGAAAGAGACTTTAAGGTTCAAAGGATTAAATTTCTAATGTTAGAATTCCAGACACCGTGGCAAGTCTAAGAAGGGTTGAGGGCTTAATAAAATTATAGTTGCTATTAAAGAAAGATTCATGTTTTTTAAAAACCTAAAACACATACAAAATGGGTCAATGGTATTCACAGGTTAAGGAGGGCAAGTGGAGACATCAAGCCCATGGTCTTTAAACTCTGCTTAGGAATTTCTTGTGGGTTTGGGTGCAGAGGAGTAGAAAGGCAAGTAGCCAGGTTTCAACTTGGTAAGATCTTTGTGCATTTTACATAAGATTTCTTTTAAAAAAGCACTGAGCTATTTTAAAAAATGTTTGCAAACTAGAGGCCTAGTCCATGTGTGTGGGGTTCCTGGCTCAGGGTTTTTTTCTATCAATTGTTCTTGGCAAAGACATTGTTTAAAATTAGAGCACTGAGCAGAGCTCAGTTTTGAAGAGTACGAAAGAGTAAAGAAACTAACATTTATTGCTTTCTTATGATAAAGCAAGACACTGGGCTGTGAAGACTTTTCATTTTATTGTTTGAATAACACAAAAAGCAGATGTTATCCCCATTTTATAGTTGAGAAAACTGAGGCTCAGAGGTTAAGTCCCATGTCCCAGGTCACAGGGTTGGCAGTACAAAGCTTTCATGGAGTTCAGGACTCTTGCCTGAAAAAATGAATTTCTTTTATCCTTTATACTCTTCTGAGTTGCAAAAAGCTTTAGACTAAGAGAGACAAGCCATGTCCACAAATCTGTTGCCAGCAAGCTGATGGGAGGCAGAGGCTGATGTAATCATGTCTATTTGGGGAGAAGGTGGCTATTGGGAAGGTCACTAGGCTTTTCCAGCTTCAGGTTACAATTTGTACCATTACAGTCTTACTCTCTCTTCTTTCCAGCTGCCCAAATGTGAGACATGTGTGCGTACCATCAGTATCCATGTCACCGTTTTCTCTCCCCGTGCAATACTGGACTCACGTTTTAACTCTGAATCTGCCCTGGCTCACTCATTTCCAACCGGAGTGCTGGAGGCTTCCCACGACTCTCCATTCTTGAAGAACAAGTCCCAGCAGAACAGAGAGGGCAGATGCAAAGCCTCAAGAGGAAAAGCTGGATTCCACTTCATGCCTCTGAAGTTATCACCATTTTTTCTTGTTTCCCCTGCTTTCTAAGTCTTTCTGCCTTTCCTATAAGTTCACCTTGGCTTCTGTATCACTAAAACTTTAACTCCAAGGGGATGAACAAAAAAACCCCTTTTCATTTATAAGTAGACTATTTTACTGTGCTTGTTTTTGTTATTTTAGTGTATTTTTATAAAATGGTCAAGAAGAAAATGGACAAGTGACTAAAATCTACAATTGCATGAGTATATAGACATAGCCACTCTTGGAAGCGAGGTGGTGGCATCACATGTGCCCTGTCCCCATGTCCTCCTTCATCTCACTCCAGTAACATTCCTGGAGCTGTTTACAGAAGCTTGAGACTATTAAGTGGGTTTTGTGTGGGGTTCTGAGGTGTTTGAAGGAAAGCCAGATGAGAGTAGAGAAAGTTACTACAAGTTAATGGGAACAGAGTTTAGTGTTTCTCTTTCCAGCCATAACACCAAGATTCCTTTTATCATAGAGCCCTCCATCTGGACCAGAGAATGGAGGAAGCCTTTTGTGTGACATTTTTCAATGACTACAATTTGTGAGAATACATCCATAAAACACTGTGCACATGGTCTACCTGGTAAAGGCAACTTTCATTTTATCTCACTGCGTTTTTAAAGGCTTTTTATTTATTTATTTTATCTTTAGATGGGAAGGGAAGGAGAGAGGGAGAGAAATATCAATGCGTGGTTGCCTCTCATGCGTCCCCTGCTGGGAACTGGCCTGCAACCCAGGCATGTGCCCTGACTGGGAATCGAACCGCGATTCTTTGGTTCACAGGCCCGTGCTCAAACACTGTGTTTTTAGAGCTTCATTTTGTGTTAGTTGTTTAAAATGGTGTCTCTTCATTCCCCCCTTTTGGTAAGGGAACTGTTTTCCTGTGGCTTATCTAAATTGGACATAGAGCTAGCTGGCTGTGAGGAATGTACACATACAAGTAAGTGATCTGTTAGATGCCAAGATGTCGAGGGTGACAGAGTACATCTAGGGACTTAAATTGTGTTCACTGGCAAGAGCTTTCTATTGCAAACTGGTAAGAATCTGCAATGGCAATCAGAGTGAGGGAACCCCAGTTTTCCAGCACCCAAACCCCTCAGCACTGCTATCACATACTCCTGCCACAAACTTTGTTTCTGACCAGACTTAGACCCTGGGTTTCAGCCTCACTTAGAAATATGTCTGTACGGCTCGGAGTTTTCCACTCCCCATAGCATCCGAACAAAGCTCTGCATACAGCAGGGCTCACGTGTTTCGTTATCTCGACAAACGGTACTGGCGTCCGTGACACATAGTTATCAGTGTGCACCGCACACCTAGTGCTGTGCTGGTTCTGGGGAAAGACTGGCAAAGACCTGGTCTGCCAAACAGATGAAATTAGAAGCGAACATAGGAATGAACTTGCTAAGATGTTCAAAGGGACTGTTGCAGTTAAAAAAATGTTTCTACTTCCTGTCATACAGGATTTCCACAAATGTTTTCAAAGTATATTGTTATATTTTATCTCATATAACTATGTCTGTATGTGCGTGGATCTAATGTATATAAACATCTGCTTGTAAAATCCATCATTTCATGTACTAGTAAGAAAGAAAGCATGACCAAGATAGGAGACTAATAGAAAACCCTGCATAAACCTGAAGGTAAATTAAAAATAAAGGCTGTATGCTTTAAAATAAAAAAAAAGAAGAGAAAATAAAAATAAAAAATAGTCTGCAGACGAAAATGGAGTGTTCCCCAAATGAAACATCGAACACCAGAGGCTCCCCCTTTCTGATGAAGGTGCTAATGGTTTCTGCTGGATCCTGGGTTACGCTGCTCCCAGCAGGGAGCTGGGCTGTGTGGGGACTGAGAAGAGGTCATCATATCAAAGGAAGTGTAGCCCATGAAATTTTTTTTCTCCTTTTTTGTTGTTGTTCAAGTACAACTGTCTCCATTTCCCCCCACCATTTCCCCCCCTCCCATCCACCCCCCCCACCCTGGATCCTGCCCCGCTTTGTCTTTCTTTG
>PVKU01009097.1:0-41866 GCA_004027475.1 Anoura caudifer | reverse complement strand
CGGGAGAGTGGTACTGAAGAAGTAACGTCATGTATTATTATAGGAAGGGGCTTCAGGTGAACCCCAGTCCCCAGTGTGAAGAGGTTTCCCTGCCCATGAGTCACCTCTTCATTCAGAGAGGGCTCCTTTTGTACATACACAGGAGAGAAAGATCTTCGAGTCTCACCACAGAGCTGAGCATCAACGCATATAAACTTTAGGAAATTGAGCCGCTGCCCGATGAGTGAAAAATATCTGGGATATAGCAAAACCTGGAATGACATTGTTAATCCAGGTTGGCATATTGCTTTTGGAAATTCTCTATTCCCTCGTATATTTGCTGGAAGTTTGCTTTTCGGATCTTTTATCAAATATGTTATTGAGAATGGTTCTCTCTGGCATATCCTTTAATTACTACTCACTTTGACAAATGTGATTTAAGTAACTGCATATTCCTGACATTTTATATTCTAACAATGTCCACCCTTTCCTGGGGGCACGTGCTGGTTCTGTCTCTCCGCCTGAGTGCCATGTGTCCTGCTTCCTCCAGCAGATCGAGGGCACTCTTGGTCTCAGGCATGGGAGCTTCCCCAGGGATTTCTAAACTGAAAGCAGATGGTCACGTTGAACAGAAATGCGGGCACCACGATATGTCCTGGGCAACACCATTAAACATCCCGCTATCGACAGTCTGTTAGTAGTGTCACACTCTGTGGGGGTTTTCCTGTATCCTTGGGCACGGTGGCTTCGGCCCACGTAGACCCGAGACACAGAAAGAAATACGGAGATCAATTTTGCAGCTCCTGATGCTGGATTAGAAAATGTTGCCGCATTATCGATGCTGCTGGAGTCCCCGGTGAGCCCCACTGACTTGGAGGAGACAAGGGAAGACCAGAAAGGCGTAATTACACTTCATCGGGGAGCACAGAAAGCCTAATTGTAATTAAAGAAAGATTCAGTGCAATTACTGAAATTGCTCACCCAACTATCAACAACTTTTGACAGACTTTATCTCAATATAGTTTGGGAAACTGTTCCAGGCCAAGAACTCAAAGTAACTGCCTATTTTATGAAAGGAAAAAACCCCGAAAATTGGGAGTCAACACATTCCACCACGTTTACAGCCTCTCTAGTGAAATAACGTGAGATATTTGTACTCCGCACTACCTACTCTAGTCCTAGTAGACGAGTCTAGCCCAGCCCACTGAAACATAGTCTCAGGGTTCCACAAGTTCTAATAGTAACATTTCAGCTCCCACATTTCAAAATAAGAGCCCCAATCAAGTTGGCTTTAAGTGGTCACCAGATAGGATTACCAAAACAAGACTGTTGTGTTCATAGACACTTCTGGTGGGATTTAGTTGGTGTGGTTAAATGTTAAACACACACACACACACACACCACATTTTTTTTTCTATATCTGCCCCTATGTTAAGACTGATTTTTGTGTTATACAGACAACACTGTACTATATAGTTATCAACTGAAAGACACTTCCATAACGTAAGACTTTAATTTCTTAATTATTTACTAACCTAATTGTATTTATTATCTATTACTGCATAACAAAGTACCCCAAATGTGACAGCTTAAAACAACAGTATATTTCTTATTTTATAATATCTTCTCTTATTTCTTACCTCCAGATGTTTCCTCTCCTCTGAAGGTCAGGAGCCTGGACACGGCTCAGCTGGATCCCGTCATTCAGAATCCTTTAGGCCGCAATCAGAGTATCAGCTGGCACCGCAGTCTTGTCAAAGCACAGCTGGGGACGATCCAATTCGAGATCACACAGGCAGTTCTCAGTGGGCCATGGCACTGAGACCTCAGACCTAGATGGCAGCTGGCAGGCCACCCCTCACTTCCTTGCCATGTGGACCCCTCCAATCTGGCAGCTTGCTTCATCCAAGTGAGCAAATCAGAGGCAATAAAGAACGTTTGCCCGCAGCAGGAAGTCACAAACAAAAGTGACATCCCATGATTTTTGCTGTATCCTATTGGTTAGAAGCAAGTCACCAGGTCCAACCCATATTCAAGGCAAGGGGATAACACAAGGGCATGAATGCCAGTAGCCACATGTTCTTGATAGCTTCTGCACTGGACACCATGGCTATGCAATATGTAGTTTATTGAATCTAATTGTATTAAGTTAACTGCACAGTGAGATACGTGGAGGTCCTATTCCATGGCGTGGTTCAGCCATTTTTGAGTCATCTGCTGTCATTATGATTCAGGGCAAAGAATCCCTCAGCATCAGCACACTTGTTTCATCTTTAGTTCTGCTTTGTTTCACTTCGTTTTCATTTTCAGTCAGGCTTCTCTCTTCTAAATGTAATACGATCACTAGAAGTTCTAGACTTATTCTCCACTAACAGGAACATGTCTTACTCTTTCTCAATAGTTCCAGCAAGCGTCCAGGGATTGAGCCTGATTTGATGAATTTGGGTCTCGTGCTCATCTCTGAGGCAGTCACTGGCCCAAAGGATGGAAAGTTCTCCTGGAGCACTAGAGGAGGGGTTAAGTTCTATCCAAACATGATGGACCATGAACGGGGCAGGGCCTTCCCAGTATCCCAGAATCCAGGTGCTAGTACCAGAGGGGATGTGCATGCTTGGTGCCAAAACATCAGAAGTACGGGAACTATTTGGAGACTTTGGTGGAAACAGATACAGCTTAGGTAATCGAGAGACCTGACCAGCCTTGAATAATTCTGTAAGAGTAGCCCCCTTCCCTCTATTGCCAGAAGCTTTGGTGAGGCCACCAATGAGATTCCTTCTCCATACTTCTCTGGCAATGGGCTTTGGTTATTCATGTAATATGTGACATGGTATTGGAAAGATCCAGTGTTAACTTCCGGTGGCAAGATTGCGATGAATGTTTTGGTCATCAAACAAATGATTCATACTTTCTGGGACTAGAAGGGAAAGCATCCATTATATTCAGGTTTCTTGGGATCCCTCTTACATTCGGTGTAGACAGTTGTGTCCCTGAAAGGATCAGGACATGTGATTATGCATATGAAGCAATCAATACCTTTAATAACATGGACTAGAAGCATCTTACAGCAGCCTAAAGGGCAAAGGGACCCCCGATGAGCAATAACAATTTGATGAGATTTTGCGATAGGACAAGTGCACCCTGACCACCTTTGGGGTGCTGATGGGCAATGGCCTGATGTTCAGAGCAGCTGGGGAGTCCCAGAGCATCCTGGTGCTGCAGTGGCCTGGAAGAACCATAGTAGGAAAATGGCAGAGTCAGCTATGGAAGGAATTCCGTCCTTCCTGGGCTAAAGAAGGAATCAGCAGGGGGGTAAGCTGGTCCCTGCATGTTGCGTCTAACAGAGCCTTGGGAAGTTCCATTGCTTTGGTGCCACATAAGGCCCCAGCCTGGGAGCACTGCTCTGTGAGTGGTGGTCCCCAAGAGCCAGGTCCCCACAACCCACGGACAGCAGGAAATCATGATGCCATCTGCTGGGATTGGTGACTGGGCAAAACTCAGCCATTTGTGGAGGTCATAGAGTCCAATGCTTTGTGTACATCCTTCTAGAACATGCACCACTGATGAGGAGGGGAGATAGACATTGAAGAAATTTTATGAATCATGTACTCTTAGTTATCACATCCATACAAAACTCCCTTATAAATAAACATAGTGGAGAGAACATGAGTCTGGGAAACAGAAAGGCAGGCACTGAATTTGGCCCTGCCTGTTAGCTGTGAGGCTCTGAGCAAGTCCCTAAAACATTTGGCACCTCGGGTGCTTCATCCGAGACATGGACACAGTGATAATGCTTGTCTTGCTTCACTGTTCTTGTATTTATTTATTCATTCATACACTAGATGTTTATAGAGTGCTTGTGTGTGACACTGATTTAGGCACTGTATTAAGACAAAAACAAGTTTTGCTTTAATAGAGAGGATAAAATAAGATATTTGATAAAAATATCTTATTAACTTTAAAGTATCATAAGCATGTAAATGTTGATGATCGTATTACGTTATTAATTCAGCTTTTCCCAGATAGCTGTTTATCTCCCAACCTTCTCCGTAAGCATGTTGAATATACAACACCAGCAATTTCCTTCCTTTGGAGCAGAGATTTCGTTTCCTCTGTCAGTCTAGACAAGCCTGCTGCAGGGCTGGTGTTTATAATTGCCCCTGCACAGGCTCCCAGGGCCTCCGGGGACAGGTGTACCAAGGTCACTGAGATGCAGCCTCCCCTGCTCTCTGTCACCATGCAGTCTTCAGCCCCCAGAGGAGCTACACAGGCAAATGTGTCATTGATGTGTAATTAATGAAGAGGGAGTTGGGTTCAGCGTTAACACACACAAATCAAGACCTTGTCTACTATGTGGGGAAGGGAACTGAATGGACTTTTGTTCTTTCAGCAATATTTATCATTACAAAATGCTACACACTGGAGTGGGGGACGCAAATGCCTCTGTGGCATCAGTGATGTGTCTGTTTGCAGGCAGTCACGGGGGCAGGCATCGGTTAGAGCTGCTATTAATTCCAGGCTCCAAAAATATTGAAGTGGGCAAGGGAGCTGGAGGGAATGTTCTGTTTAAAATGTGTGTGTGGAGTTCATCTGATTTGAGCTGCCCTTGGTTTCTGCAAGCCCAGGGGCTTTTAGAAACTTTATCCACTCCAATGACACGAAATTATTGAGCATTCCGTGTGTGTAGATGGTAGAACAGCGTGTGGCTCATGAGTTCAGATAGTTTACATCTAGTTGATGGGGAAGAAGGTTCCCAGCAGATCAGTCGATCAGAGATAGGAGAAATTTTGGAGTTTATATTGTCCAACACTCTGGGCAGGAATTCTTTTCCTGTGATGACTTCTAACTGCTTACCTGTATTTTCCTGCCTGTGGTTAAGCCAATAGAACAATGGGTTACAGCATCTAATCCGAACTACTCACTTTTTGGCAGAAGATAGAGAGGAGGGCAAAGAAAAAAGAGAGGACAAAAGGCATCCTTTGCTTTCCCTGAAGGCTCAAGGAGAGCCAGAAGCATAACAACCAGAAAATCCAAAGCTGTCTTGTACAGCACGTACAGAATTGGTTTTAATTCCTGGTCATCAGACCACACACATTGGGTTGTTTAGTTCTAGGACATTGACAACATTTCCTTCCCGTAGCCACCATGTCCCAGTCCTTGTCATACCTTAGGAATGATCCATATCTAAAATTTTATCCATAGCTCCACTCGTCTCTGAACAAAGATTGCTGTCTCTCCAGCCTTCTTGCTTTTTCTCTTTTATATACGCTTTTCAACCTTAGCTCTGCTTTCTCCTCTGTCCCTCCAGTCATGGCCTTCGTGTCTTTCCTGGGCCATAGCGAGTCACTTCAGTTGCTGCCTTTCTATGAGCATGAGCAGTCATCTCACTTTATGGGTTTTCTGCTGCAACTTTCCTAGGCATTCCCCACTTTTGACCAATTTGGCCATCTGCTTCTCTGCTGCAGCTCCCAGATGGCTGGATGCTGTAGGAAAATTGAAAGCACATGATGGTACAGGTGTGGTTTCCAACTTTAGCTAGACTCTCAGTGCTGTTCTGTGATCTTCCTGCGTGGTCCCAGGTGGTGTCCTCATCTGTTCCCCACAACAGCTCTTACGCAACTTCACCCACTCCTCAGATTTATGCAAAGATGGCCTTATTGTTATCACAGAGAAAGTTAAGTCTCATAGCCATGAACTCTCTTCTTCTTTATCCCCCTACTGCCGTGGAATTATTTATTTAACTCATGTCACAGGGTGCCTTTGGGTTCTCTCCAAATCAGATCAGTCCCTGAGACAAGAATTCTAGTAGGAATAATTTATTTGGGAGGGGATCCCAGAAAACATCAGTAAGAAAGTGAGGAGTGGACAGAGGAGGGAAAGAAGCCAATAGAGGCTGTGTTGTCAAGCAAGCATCCTCTGTAAGTAATTGCGTCTCAGTCCTGGTGGGAACTTCGGGAGTCAGCATGGAGAACATGCTTCAGTTATCCCTTGTGGGGTTGAAGAATAGTTACAGATCATCTCCCATCAGCTTGTGACTAAAGGCTGCTCCAGGAATTAGTAATTCTTCAGAACTCCTGGCCTGGTACCGTCACATTCTCTTGGAAGGGTAAGGTTTTCTACCAGCTGGTAGTTACTTTTGAAACTTTTGGGTGGGACCTACCTAGTTCTCACATATTCTTCATTCCTTTTCCAATAATATATTATTTATCTTGAAATATTAGCACTTTTCCATGAGGTAATGGTTACTTAGTCTTTAAATTATCATTTTTAGAATAATAAAAATAGCCCCCATCAAGCACCTGGCTCCTGCATTTGAATTTGAACGTTATGACTTTCAGGAGACTGTGTGTGTGCGTGTCCATTTGCATGTGCTACAGGTTTACAACAGACTAGCTGCAGCCTGGCTTTTTTGTGTTTTATTTTCTGGGGGGACGCTCTTTTGCTCTATATTTAATATTGGAGGGCGGTAAATGCTGCTGCTGCTGCTGCTGATGATGATGATGAAATAATCTCTAAAAGATAAGAAATAAATTGGGAAATATTAAAAATATCATCTCCCCACATCTGCGTGGCTGCCCACATCACCCAGCACACTGCGATGCTGACGAAGCTGTGTGCTGGGGCCAGGTGCTGGCTCAAGCTGATGTCCACCGGCTCCCCGACCAGTGCCCAGAGCTGGGGTCACTCACACCCGGCTGAGTCCTTGGCTGTGAGCCAGTTGGCACTAAAGCTGCCCCAGTTCAGAGTGTTCTGTTTCTCATTAGCAGCATCGTGCATTGCTTCCGTTTCTACTTTATATTTCTTGCCCTTAGAATTAGCCAGGCACTCTTGTGGTCTACGTGTGCCCCTAAGCCTTAACTTTGGGTTTCCTCAGCATCTCTAAAATGTCTCGTCATCCCCATGTCCACTGGTGTAGAGTCCGTCATCTGCTGCCTGGCCCCAAACGGGGAGATGAATACATGAGATGCTTCACACGAACCACTTCGCACAATCTTGGTGCATAGCACACGTTTATCAAGTCTTATCCAACAAACTGAGTCTTACAATTACTCTTCTGTCAGCTTTCCAAACTCTTTTAAAGCCTGCTTTAGAATAATCTTTCCAAAAGGCTAAATAATTTATATATAAACCTTCCATATACTCCACTGCCTGTGGAATAAAAAAACAACTCAGCAGCAAGCCCAAAAGCTGTTAGGAGTTGGTTTTTGCCTTTCCCTCCAGCCTCATGTCTCGTAACAAACTCGTTTTGCCTGATGTCTCAGCACACGGACTCACTGAAGCATCTGAGTACCTGTATGTGCCATGCGTCACTGTGCCCTCCTTCCCTTTGCTCCTTCTGTGATGCATGCCCTTTATCCTACTTTGTGCCCAGTGATCCAAAATTGCTTTAGAAAATCAGCTCAGTTATCTCCTCTCTGGAGTGTGTATGTGCTTCCAGTAGAAGAAATCACTGGGCCTCTCAGGCCCTCCTATGAAAAAAGTGGGTGGTGATAAGATCTCTCACATAGATGGTTGTAAGGGTTTAATGATATAAAATGATATAAAACATGTAACTCTGCATGCTGCACTATTAATATTTAACATATGTTAATTGCTTATGTTAGTACTTTAGAGATCTGTGCTGTAACGATGCTCATACGTCCATGGTTGTCATTGCTGTGCATGTTTCCCAGTGCCTCCCAATATGCACTGTGTCCTGTTCAGTTTGTACTTAGTATCATGTTACGTACATGAATGAATGAAACCTGTCACGTGATAAGCTGATGCATACTTAGAGTTTTATTATTTTGTATAATACTTAAACTTGTTCCATGCACTGTGGATATTTTTAGGGCAGTGAAAGTATTCTATATAATGACAGATACATGGCATTAGACATTTGTCAAAACCCATAGAACTATACAACCCAAAGAGTGAACCCTAATGTGAGCTAGGGAAATCAGTTGATAAAAATGTATCAATATTGAGTCATCAATTGTAAGAAATGTACCACATGAATGCAAGATGTTACTCACTGGAGAAGCTGAGAGGATAGAGAAGGGAGGGGTGCATGGAAACTCTATCTTCTGTTCAGTTTTCTGTAAACCTAAAATTGCTCTAAAGATAAACTCTTAATTAAAAAAAGTAGCTTCATGAAGCAGTAAGGACTAGTGGGCAGCATCACCTGGAGTCAGAGAAGTGGCACGATTGGTTCAAGGTCACAACCAAAACAAAGACAGGACTCCGGTTTTCTCATGCTGCACTTCCCAGGACACATTTAGTTCAGGACACATTTTTAACTTCCATTGAACTTCTGGAGAAGGATAAGGTGAGTTCATCGTTGACATTCTCCTTTTGGCACTTTTGGAAAGTAAGTCTTGGGTGAAGCGGAGTTTGTTAGAAACTGTGAGAATACCCTTCAGAAGACTAATTTAGAGTCTTTATGACTCAGTAGAGGCTGTCAATCCTACGTTATTTGACATTTAATTCTTGCTGATGTAAATTTTATATGACAAATAGTTTCATTTAATTGTGTCACCTCTGGCTTATATACACCATAAAAGGTTTCAGTTTTAACAGCCAGCAACGAAAGAGCTGAGAAGAATAATGTCAAGAAAACTCGCAAGGGCACAGATGGCTGGGGGAGGGCAGGTGGCCCTCTGACAGAGGAGCTCTCTGGAGGGAGGCTGGGCTTTGGACAGGGGTGCATCTGTCCTAAGAGTGCCTGGGCTGGCGGGAGTGCCCCTTCTTCTTAGGGCTTTGACTGATATAGTCTCCTTCGGGCAGTCAGTTCATGTACCTGCCCCTCCTCTGGTTCATCCTTTCCACTGATGGTGTTTCCACAGAGAGTACTTGCTTTATACAATAACACGCCCTGACATGACTAATAACAATTCTATAATGATTTCGTCAACGTTTCCTAACTTTCTATCTTTGTTTCTCCATGTAAAATCACTGTGCTTCGAAAAGATGGCAGGACAATCCCATTAAGTATTGGGAAAGTGCTGACATGTATCTGTATATCAACAAATTATTTATTGAGCATCTACTATGTCCCAGGTTCTGTGGAAGACACTATGGACAATGAGCCATCTCTGTCCCCAAGAAGCTCACAGTCTGCTGGGAAGAGCTGATAAACCTATAACTTGAGACAACAATAAGAGGTATATTGTGTGGCACTCTGTGGTTTATTAAGGACTTTCATGTGTTTATTGCAACAACATTTCTAGGTGATTACAGCATATATCACTCCTCCCATTTTATAATATATGCAACTCTTGTGTATGCCATTACTGATGATGCTTTGGTTTTGGTAGAGAGTATCTGTACATTTCTAATTACAAGGAAATCAAAGTAGGAAATGGTTAATGTTAGCTTAATCTATATAATAAAATATTTGCTAATATTCCATTACCTAAATGTGTTGAATATTATCAGGGTATCCTATATATTAGACATTTCTCATTTTGAGTCTAATATTCATAATAATAAACTTTGAATATTTAAATGTTCTATTTATGTGAAAGACTTGATAGCTGGCAAATTTTTTTAAATTGTTACCTGAAGATAGTATTTGTTGATTTTAGAGGGGGAGGAAGGGGGAGATAGAGGGAGAGATGGACATTGATTGGTTGCCTCCCATACATGCCCCAACCAGGGATTGAAACTGCAACTTAGGTATGTGCCCTGATCAGGAATTGAACCTACAGCCTTTTTTGGTGTTCATGATGATGCTCTAATCAACAAAGCCACCTGGTCAGGGCTAGCTGGCAAGTCTTTGAGGTTGAATCTCACTACATGTGCCATGCGCCTGCCATTGACTCTCTCTGACCCAGTCTTCACAGCTCTGTACATGCCTACCCTACTCTCTACCCGAAGAGGTTGACCAACATGGACTGTTCAGTGGGTTCCTGTGTCCTCACTCAGCAGGAGGTGTCTTGTTGGATTTGGTCCCTGGCACGAAATCAAAGGGAGGAAAAAGAATGAAGCCAGGATGTTTATTCCTTAGGATCCACCTCTTTGAGATCATCTTGAGCTCTATTGCTTCTCCTCAAGTAGCCTTTTCTCTTCCCTGTATCTTCTCCTTTTCTTTGTCTCTTCAAGTCTAGGAGCAGTAACAACCACTTACAAATAAAACACACCTATTTAATAAAGGAAGCACTTTCTTTGTAAACAACCCTTTATTCAACCCTCCTTAAATTATCCGAATCTGAGTGTGCCTTTTGTTTCCTTTCAGGATCCTTAAGGAGTCCATGCACCTTAAAAGGTCCGTGCTTCATGCACCTACCTCTTCCCTTGCTTATTCCTTTTGCTAATAAATATTTTGTACAGTAAAAATAAGCACAGTGACCTAATGAAGAGAACCTAGGCAACACAAGGGCTAGAAAAATCACATGTGGTAGAAATAATGGGATGGAGGTGGAGACGAAAGAAAGGGCAACCCCCTAACGAGAAGTCTTCTGTTTCTTGTCTTTGAGTGGCTTACAGTGACCTTGGGGTAATTTGAAATGCAAAGAAAAAATTTCCTTTTGGAAGGTTTATTTCTAAAATGCATATGTATGCATATAAGGGAAATGGAAGAGTGCAGTGAATGGGAACCTGGGAATCAATTTGTGACCCGCTTCTTACCAGTTTCATTGCCCGTGAACTTCTTTGAGAATCGGTGTCCTTATCTGTAGAGTGCAGATAATATTGCCATAGGTTCTTAATTTATAAATATCTCCATTATTATTTGGGGCTTAATTATATTTTAGACATGTAGAAATACATTTTCCTTAGTGAGGGGGGACTTCATTTTTGCCATACATAAAAAGAAATATAAATCAATATTTACTCTGAAAGTTATGTTCTTCCCTAAATATCCATGAATCAAGGCCAGACCGTACAAAGCTGGGACAGTCTCAGTTGATGTTAACCTGCTGCCAGGGAACCTTTGAATAAGAATTCCGGGGTTGGTGCTACCACATTGTATGGTTCCATGAGTCAGCAAAACATTCACTAAGTAACTGAGTGTCTGCTGTGTTTTTGCAAGTCCCTGTGTTAGAAACTTCATATATAAAATATGTGTACGCCATGGTCCTTGCCCTCAAGAAAACCATCTTGGGCTGAAAGAATAACAGGGAAAAGGTTAAGAGGTGACCTATCAAGATCATTTTTGATATGACCTCTGTTTTTCTTTGTCTTCCCAGTGCAATGGGTATGTATCATAAAAGCTTGTTGAATTTGAATAAATTAAAAACCATTAATGCTAGGCATGAGAAGCAAAGATACCAAAGTATATTAGAAATTCAAAGGAAAGGGAATTCTTTGTGGCCTTAAGGATTTGATGGAGGTGGAGAAGATTGTTCTAGAGCTTGATAAATGTGAGGATTTGGGTGGGTTTAGAGGGGCAGGGCAACACTTCAGGGGACTAATTATTTACTTAGGATAGATTTATAGAAATCAAATTACCAAGTGAAGTGGTATGAATTTTAATAGGAAATGATTTATAGCTAGACATTTACATAGTCTTGATTTTAATAGGACTTGATTTACATATACCATCCAAAAGATTGTATAATTTTTTTTACAGCAACCAGGACTACATGAAAGTGCTATTTTACCATAACTGCATGAGTGTAGTGTTTTCTATTTGGAAAATATTTATTTACTTATGTGATGGGTGATATCATTTGTCAATTAAAAGTGTATTAGGTAAAAATTATAATTAATTGAATGAGGACAGGGGCACAAATACACTGTGATTACACTGAGGTAAGTAGGGCCCAAAAGGATGGAAGGTTAGTACCGAGGCACAACAAAGGCACGAGAGGAAGAACCGCGATGAAATCCATGTTGCGGTGCCTGTCCAGGGGTCAGCAGGCTGTTGGAAGCGAGCAAGTACAATTTCTAGACATTGTGACGTGAAGGGTGTCTTCAGCAGATGTGCAGGAATAGGCACAGTGAATGGAAAAACTTTTGTCATCCAGAGGCTAGGCTACCAGTTGGGGATCTTGGAGGTGGGACAATTATGCGTGAGAAAAAAGTGTGAGGTATGGCTTGAGGCTGCAGGGAGGGGTCAGTGCAGGCAAGGAGAATGGGAAATGGGAAGTTAGGGGCTGATGCATTAATGATACTTTCGTGATGTATCAGAGGATGGAGTCCAGGCAACCAGGCATCACTTGGGATCAATGACCTTGTGGCAAGAGTGCTCGAGGAGAGGTTCTGGAATATTGTTGGGAGGGAGAGAAAACTGCGGTGGAAAGTGAAATATTGGGGAGAGGATGTGCAGCTTGGAAAGGGGCGACCAGGAGAAGTTTGTACTGAGATCAACTTTTATAGGTATCAGGGAACCTAGATTTTATTGGCTAAAAATAGGGCTCCATTTATTAGCCATTTGATTTTGGGCTTTACTTTTCTGTGCCTCAGTTTCATCTGCAAAATAGGACTCCTGCACAGTGTGAAGGAGATGTTCCATTTAACATGAATGAGATGGGGTCAGGCCCAGGGTAAATGCTGATCAGCATCCACTGCTTTGCTGTGGTTGGAGGAACTGTTTTTTTCTTCCCAGTTGCTCTTATTGCATGTTGTTGGTGGAAAATGTATTTGCGTGGTGGTGTTGCTATGTCAAGGCTGACAAGAAGGCAGCCGAGGAGTGGGCTGGAGGCTAATGTTTTCAGTAGGCATGGATGGGACTGGTCTCTAACCCCTTCCAAAGTTGTAGGATGATCCAGGGGTTGCAGGAAGGATGCTGCAGTGTCCTTTAGGGGCAGCTCAGCCAATTAGCATCCTCCTAAACCACGTAAGCCTTTGGACTTCAGAGGTCTTTTATACACAAAGTGAGTCTTGGGTAGGGAGAAAGGCAGAGATCAGGGTAAACTTTTCAAGCCTCTGTCTCACTGAGAGGAGAAGAAAAGTTTGGGTTGACGTTTTGAATTTAGCACCAACAGGACACTTTCTGGTAGGCAGCTGGGGACACTGGCCTGACTTCTGCTATTCACAAAGCCAGAGGTTTCTAAGTACCCATTTTCAATCTTGGCTTAATCTTGGTTTTCTGCTCCTTTATGTGGGCATTTATATGGATGTCATCTCTTAGGATGGGCTTTGCTACATAAGGTAAACTTATGAGCTTTGCAAAAATAGTCTCTGTTTTTAGTACCCTTTTGCTCCTTGGTTTATCATTCTTGTTTATCTGTTTAGTCACATGGTCTTTATTTTTTTCTTGGTGCAGTTTGATGAAAACAAGTGAACAGTTCTTGACAAGTTTCAGCCCAGAGTTTATAGCTTCTGCCATTTTTCAGATAATTCTACATTTATCTAAAGCCGTAGTGGTGTGATAGCCTGTTTCTCATGATGATTCGGACACTGGCCGAGATGCTTCAGCCCTTTGTGTGCCGGGCAACAGAAGGGCCAAAAGAACGTGAGTCCAGACCCGAAGTTACACATTTCAGTTTGGGGATGGGAAAGACATCCCAACGTTGAGTTTTAGATAGAAGACTTTTCATCTTTAGATGAAATACATCTTGCAAAATACATCAAGCTATAATTTGCCTACAATCACTTTAGTCAAGAACTAAAATAACATTCATTTCCCTGTGGGTGTGTTAGTAGAATATGCCACTTCTGACAAAGAGTTGGGAGGCAGGAAAAGTCAATGACCTGCCCAAGGATGGAGAGTATGTTCTATCACCACAACTGTGGGTCCTGGGGAACTAAGGGAAGTGTATGCAACACACTCTTTTTTTCTTTTGGTGGGGATGATAATGGTCAGAATAAGAGGTGTGTAAAAGGGGAAAGGAGGCTTGGAAAAATCATCACAGAGCTTTGTTGATAATCTTTTTAAAAAATTGAAATATAATTGACATATAACATTATATTGTTCAGTGCACAACATGAGTTAATATTTGTATATTGTGTGAAATAAACAGCACAATAAGCCTAGTTAACATTCATAACTATTTATTTTTACTCTTATGATGAGAATTTTTAAGATATACCTTCTTAGCCACTTGCAAATGTGCAATACAGTATTGTTAACTATACTCACCATACCGTACATTCCATTCTATGACTTACTTATTTTATTTTATTTTTATGTATATTTTATTGATTATGCTGTTACAGTAGTCCCAAATTTTTCCCTTTTCCCCCCTCCACCCAGTAACCCCCTCCAACAATCACCCCCCATAGTTCATGTACATGGGTAATGCAAGTTCTTTGGTTTCTCCCTTTCCTATACTGTTATCAGCATTCGCTTGTCTACTTTGTTCCTGCCAATTATGCTGCTTGATTCCTACACCATTTCCCCCTTTCCTCCCCTTCCCCCTCCCAGCTGATAACCCTCCAAATGATCCCCATACCTATGATTTTGTTCCTATTCTGGTTGTTTGCTTAATTTGTTTTTGTTTTTATTTTTTAGATTTCGTTGTTGCTAGTTGTGAGTTTGTTGTCATTTTAATGTTCATAGTTACGATCTTCATTTTCTTAGATAAGTCCCTTTAACGTTTCGTGTAATAATGGCTTGGTATTGATGAATTCTTTAGCTTTACTTTGTCTGGGAAGCACTTTGTCTGCCTTCCATTCTAAATGAAAGCTTTGCTGGATAGAGTGATCTTGGATGTAGGTCCTTGCTTTTTATCACTTTGAATACTTCTTGCCAGCCCATTCTTGCCTGCAAAATTTCTTTTGAGAAATCAGCTGACAGTCTTATGAGAACTCCTTTGTAGGTAACTATCTGCTTTTCTCTTGCTGCTTGTAATATTCTCTCTTTATCTTTAACCCTTAACATTTTAATTATGATGTGTCTTGGTGTTTTTCTCTTTGGATCCAACTTGATCGGGACTCTCTGTATTTCCTGTACTTTCATGTAAATTTCCTTTGACAAATTAGGGAAGTTTTCTTTTATTATTTTTCAAATAGAGTTCCAATTTCTTGCTCTGTCTCTTCTTCTGGCACCCCTATGATGTGAATGTTGGACCTCTTGAAGTTGTCTCAGAGGCTGCTTATACTACCCTCATGTTTTTTGAATTCTTTTTTCTTTTTGTTGTTCTGATTGGTTGTTTTTTACTTCCTTATATTCCAAATCATTGATTTGATTCTTGGCATCATCTACTTTACTGTGGTTTCCTTGTAAATTGTTCTTCATTTCAAGAAAAATCCTTCATTTCTGAGGGATTCTCACTAAGAGAATGGGCTGTCGTCCTCACTAAGGTCCTCACTAAGTTCCTTATAATGAGCATCACTATAACCAGTGTTTTGAACTCAGCATCTGATAGATTGGTCTTCTCCATTTCGTTTAGTCTTTTTTTCCTAGTGTTTTGATCTATTCTTCCATTTGGGCCATTTTCTTTGTCTCCTCATTTTGGCAGCCTCTATGTGTTTGTTTCTATGTATTAGGCAGAGCTGCCTTGACTCTGTGTCTTGGTAGTGTGGCTTAATGTAGTAGGTGTCCTTTATGGTCCAGTGGCTCAGGCTCTCCTATCACATGCTTCTTGTAGTTGAACATTGGTTGCTGTTGGCAGATCAATGGGTGGGATTTACCCTGGCTAGTCAGCTGCAAGGATTGGCTGTGACCACTGACCACCAACCTCTGCTCTCCGTGGAGGATCAGCTGTGCAGGGGCAGGGTGGCAGTGCTGCGAAGTAGTCTGTAGCTATTCACTGGGTGCACTGGTGCTGGGGTTTCCTGGGTGGGGCAGGCACAGGTCAGCCCCCACCTGTGTTTTGCCTGGGGCCACCCTTGCTGAGCTATAAATCAATCTGAAAAGGCTGCTATTTGTGCTGGGCTTGGAGAGTTCCAGGTGAAGCCAAGCTATTAATCTAGGCTGTCTGCTCCCAGTGCTGGGCCTGGAGCTCACTGAGGCCAGCTGTTGCTTGTTTGAGAGGATTTAGGAAGTAGTGAAGCATGAGCCAAGGCCAGCCATTCACATGGAAAACATGCTTGGGTGGTTCTGTAAGCTGAGTGGGACGGTGTGTCTGAGGATCTCCAAAATGGGTCAAACAGTGTTAGCCAAGTCAATGGAGTCTCAGATATGGCACCAGTCTGCAGTCTCTGTGGCTCTTTGGGAGGAGGGCTCAGAAAAGGGACAATGGCCTCTGCTCACCCTGATGCCAGACACTTCAGCCTCTTCCAGTATGTCACTGGTATCCTTGGAGCTGCCGCCCCGGTACTGGAGCTCAGAGGAAGTGAGTCTGAATAGGTGAGTTCATGTGTAGGTTCTTTCAGAGGAACTGCTTGAGGTTCCAGAAGTGTCTTCCACTAAATCCCCACTGAATTTTGTAGCCAGAAGTTGTGGGGACTTATCTTCCTGGCCCTGGAATCCTGGGCTAGGGGGGCTGAAGTTGGGCTGGGACTCCGCACTCACGAGATATCCCTCCCAAATTTTTATCCATCACAAATGGGTGAGAGACCAGCCCATTCCATGCATGCACCCTTCCTACCAGTCTTGATGGATATAGTTTCTCTAATTCCATAGTTGTCAGATTTCTGTTCAACTCAATTTCTGACAGTTCTAAGTGAGGGTTGTTCTATATGTTAGTTGTAATTTTGATGTGGTTGTGTGCAAAGACGAGCTATGTCTGCCTACCCTGCCATCTTGACTTGATTTATTTTATAGCTGGAAGTTCGTACCTGTTGACCACCTTCAACCATTTTATCCAACCTCCATTCCCTGTTTTTGGCAAACACTAACCTGTTTTCTGTATGTATGAGTTTGGTTGAAAATTTTTTTTATTTTTGTTATTTTTTGGCTTCCATATATGAGAGACCATACAGTGCTTGTCGTTCACTAACTTATTTCACTTAGCATAATGTCCTCAACCTCCACCCATGTTGTCACATGTGGCAAGATTTCCCTATTTTTTATTGCTGAATATATACAAAATTTTCTTTATCCATTTATCCATTGATGGACACTTAGTTTGCTTCCATATCTTGGCTATTGTAAATAATGCTACTATGAACATGAGGGTGCAAATCTGTTTTTCATATAATGGTTTTATTTTTTTGGACATATACCCAGAAGTGGGATTGCTGGATATGATAGTTCTATTTTTAATTTTTTGTGAAATCTTCACGCTGTTAAACCACACCAGTTTACATTCCCACCAACAGTGCATGAGGGTTTCTTTTCCTCCACATCCACACCAGTGTTTGTTGTCTCTTGTCTTTTTGATGGTAGCCATTCTAACAGGTGTGAAGTGAAAATCTATTTGAGGTTTTGATGTGCATTTCCCTGATGATTAGTAATGTTGAGTGTCTTTTCATGTACTTTTTGACCATTTGTATACCTTCTTTGGAAAATTATCTGTTCAGGCACTTTGCCCATTTTTAAATTTGATTTTTTCCTATTGAGTTGTGTGAGTTCCATGTATAATTTGGATAATAACCCCTTATCCAAAGAACGGGAGAGAATGATTTGCAAATATTCTCTCCAATTCCGTTGGTTGCCTTTTTATTTTGTCGACTATTCCCTTTGCTGTGAAGAAGCTTTTTAGTTTTATGTAGTTCTACTCGTTTATTTTTGCTTTCATTGCCTTTGCTTTTGGTGTAAAATCTCCCCCCCCCCAAATCATCACTGAGACCAATCTCAAGGAGTTTACTGCTTATATTTTCTTCTAGGAGTATTAAGGCTTCAGGTTTTATGTTCAAGTCTTTAATCCTTTTTGAGTGGATTTCCGTGTATAGTGTAAAAGAGGAATCTAGTTTCATTCTTTCGTGTGTGGCTACCCAATGTTTTTCTTGACCATCTTCATATCACGATGTTAGTTTGTGTTAACTCTGGGTATCAGCAAATCAACGTAAGAGACGCTAGAAAACTTTCAATCAGTCATCTCATGTGACTGGTGAGGAAGGAGCAGAGTGAAGATTAACAATTATTCCTTTCATTACCAGCTCATTTGAGGGGCGAGGTTACACTGTAAAAAGAACAATTTACGAGGCATTGCATGATGCAATGATTCTTTCCCTCGTAGAACAAAAATGATTCTTTTCATATCTTTCCATTACTTAGTGAGCTGCACCTGTGTTGGTTCACAAATTAATTGTTTTGTGGGTTCACTGGATCTAGAGATAGGGTAAAAAAATATCATTAAGTGTTAGAGACATAACCCATTTTATGTTAATATAAGAGAAACAAGATATAATTGCTTTTTTAAATATCCAATACAACTAGACTACCTTTACACACCTCAGACTCCAAGCCTTTTTTTCCAGTTTTTTTCTTTCCTACCCACAATCTAGTCTCTTGTCTCACAAATCCAGTTCACATCTCTCTTCCCTACCTTCACATAAGTAAAAAAATTGATGTTTCTCTAGCTCTAATTATCTTTTTCTGAGCACATTTCAATTTGTCTATTTCCTTCTTGAAATCTGATGCTCAAATTTAAACATAATGCATTAGATAGGGTCAACTAAGTATTAATAAAAAATACAGTAGCAATTATTTCCCAATTTTTAATATTGTGTTTCTGCTGAAGCCATCTTTCCTTGAAGATGGCAGCCACAATTAGCTCTTTGTCCCCTAAAACTTCTGGGCCCTTTCTCTCTAGCTGCTGCTAGGCCATATTCTTACCCCAACATATTTTTGCAGTTGACTACCTAGACCCAAGCGTAAGAATTTACATTTATCTTTGCAACAAGTACACTCCATAATCTGCTCATCACTCCAGGCTGCTAAGATACATTTGAAACTGGATTATAAGAAATGAACTTTCTTTGTAGCCTAATGTCATCTATGCAGTTGATAAACTTACAAAGATGTTGAAAGACAAACTGAAGACACGTTAGAGTTTGGGGGGGCCCCACTGATGCCACTAGGCTCAAGTTTCAGGTCTGATGAGGCCCAGAGATGCCCAGGGGTCACTGAGCTCCAGCCTGCTCTCAGCTCCAGCATCCAGAGCCTCCTCTATGTGCATCCTTTGCTCTCCATCTAACCATCTGTCCTGTCCTCCGAGCCTTTGCTCATGTGAGGACTGGAATGCCTCCTTTTTAAGCTGCACCCTTCCTTTGTGGATGGTCACATGACTCAAGCCTACACGGCAGATTTTAAGTTCCTGTATTCTCCCTGTCCAACAGAAATACCTCACGGAGGGCTGACAGTGAACATGCAGTGGTACTTAATATGTATTTATCGAATTAAAGAGTAAATTAAGGAGTGAAACAGGTGTTTTACAATGTTCTTTTCTTCCTGATAGTATGAACCTATCTGGAGACACTTTTTAAAGCAAGACAGAATTGTCTGGAATACTGACTGTATTAATCTGCGAGGGCTGTCGTAACAAAGTATTGCAAACTATGCAGCTTAACAACAGAAATTTATTTTCTCATGATAATGGAGGGTGGAAGCCCAAGGTCAAAGTATGGGCACAGTTAGTTTCTTCTTAAACTTACCCTTTTGGCTTGTAGAAGGCTGTCTTTTTCCTCTGCCCTCACATGGGCTTCCCTCTGTGTGTGTCTCTGTCTTAATCGCTTCTTATAAGGACAGCTGTCATATTGGATTGGGGCCTACTCAGTGACACAATTTAACCTCAATCACGTTTTTAAACACCTGTTTCTAAACACATCCTGAGGTTCTAGGGGTCAGGACTTCAACATAGGAGTTTTGGGGGAACACACTGAGCCTGTATCCCTGGCAAACAGAATTCAGTTAACCTCAGAAAGTTTCCAGAATGTGTATACTTCTTGGAATCTTTCACCAAGTTAGCGTTACTGAATTTGTTATAAACTAGAGGGAAAAAAGATCAATCTTCCCTTCGGACATATTTTTCTCAGCAGTGTGATCTTTCCTTTTAATCAAGCAAAAGTATTTTAGAGATTTGGGGGCCTTTGTTCCTTTTCTAAAAGTAAAATCAATGAAATTAATAGGGTGAAATAGGGTAAGTCTATTGAATGAGAAAAATCTAATTACAGGGCTAATTTTTTCCCTGCATATTACCTTCCTAATTTGGCTTTCTCTGCATATTTTACTTACACACATTTAAAATTAACATTTCACAAACTTGGCATCTAAAATGTTGAAAAGTAATCTTGGGATGTGTCTTGTCTAGATTTTTAT
The DNA here is from genome assembly GCA_004027475.1 of Anoura caudifer. Lineage (NCBI taxonomy): Eukaryota > Metazoa > Chordata > Mammalia > Chiroptera > Phyllostomidae > Anoura > Anoura caudifer. The sequence continues at coordinate 21,879 of PVKU01009097.1, read as the reverse complement.
TGTTACCATATTATGAGTTGCCATGTTGAACCTATTTCTTCTTAACCTGCCATTTGCCGATGCTACTCACATATTCAGGACCCGTCAATGTTTTGTGATTCAAAGGAAAATGATGGAAAATGATGGCTGCTACCCTACTCTTAAACCCCGACTCTTTAGGTTAACTTTGACTCCAGTTAAAGCACAAATTCCCTGCGAGGGTTACATGAAGTTATTTACACTTTAACCTGACTGAAAGCCCTAATTAGGGGAAAGAAAAGGAAAAAAAAAGGCAATGGGGCTCTGAAATGAGAAGCATGGAGCACAAAAGACAAACTTACCCCCTGACAATGCTGGCCAGGGCCAACGCTTCATTTGGAATGCTTGGGTGAGGCCTGTAATATGAGAACTATCATGCTCCTCTCTGATGGGGAAGAGTGGCTCATTGAATTCTTATGTAACAAATTACTTCAAACATAGAGGCTTAAGAAGATACTAATTATGATTTCATAGTTATGTGGGTCAGAAGCCCAGGTGGACTTGACGAGGCTTTTGGCTTATGGTTTCATAAGGTATAGAGGTCAAGGTGTTAGGTGGGTTGGGTTTTCCTCTGGAGGCTTTAGGAAGAATCTGCTTTCAAACTGTCATGGTTTTGGCAGCCGTGGTTCCTTGTGATTGTAGGTCAGAAGTTCCTGTTTCCTTGCAGGCTGTCAGCGAGGGGTTGCCCTCGGTTACTGGAGGCTGTTCCCATTACCCTCTGGCCCTGCGCTCTCTGTCTTGAGAGCAGTAAATGTTGTCTCATGTCCTTTTCACGACTGAGTCTCTCTGATTTTCCTCCTGCCTTCCTTTCCTCTCAGCAGCTAGAGAAAGACCTTCCTTCCTTCCTTCCTTCCTTCCTTCCTTCCTTCCTTCCTTCCTTCCTTCCTTCCTTCCTTCCTTCTCCTCCTCTTTCTTCTTCTTGTTCTTCTTCTTGTTCTTCTTGTTCTTGTTCTTCTTGTTCTTGTTCTTCTTCTTGTTCTTGTTCTTCTTGTTCTTGTTCTTCTTCTTGTTCTTCTTCTTCTTCTTCTTCTTCTCTCTCTCCCCTCTCTATTTGTTTATATTGTTGACACTATTATGGATGTCCTCTATTTTCCCACCTTTGCTCCCCTCTACCTGCTTTTAAAGGCTTACATGAGTAGACTACACAAATCCAGAAAATTGGCATATTGTAAGGTTAATTACAATGGCATAATCCTTTTACAGCTGTGCCTAGGTTGATGTTTGATTGAGGAAACTGGGGACAGTAATATTCTTGGGAGGGGGCAGTTTTTGAGTTTTGCCTCCTATGTTCCTCTTCGTCACCCCTTGGTCCAGCAGAGAGCATCCTGTCCTCTGCCTTGTGCCTGAAGTCGCCAGGAAAGTACAGAGTTAATCTTAGGTTACTCTTAGCACTCTAGAATTTAGTCATTTGTGTTTCTTATGGTTTCTTGTTCTAATTCTGTATTATTATTTTTAATTGTTGTTCAACTACAGTTGTCTCCTTTTTCCCACAACCACCCACCCCCACCTCCCATCCTCAATTGTGACCCTCTTTAGCTTTGGTCATGGGCCCTCTTTTACATTTTATTTTTCAGTTATGGTTTACATTCAATATTATTTTGCATTAGTTTCTTCAGAGTTTACTTTGTGAAAAATTAGTTCACAGTGCATTTAATTTTCTCTTTTAAGACAACTACATGGCACCTGAACGTATGCTATGTGATTCAGGGCCTCAGGACCACCCTGTTGACCAGGACTGGATGTGTGTGGGAGGCAGTTGGAGTTGCTTCACCATGTGTTTGAGAGGCTCCAGTGTATCACTGGGATTTGCATCTGGTACTGCCCATCCCTCCCCAAAAATATCTGACAAATTGCAATTCAGACTCTCTTTTCTGAGCTTCCAGTTTCCCACTACTCCGTAAATAAAGTCTTCCGACTATGGTCAGATGCAGCCATTGCCGTGTTCTTAAACTGAGCCTGCATCTGCTTCCCATTGCTTTCAGTTCCGGCACTACACAGAATGGACCACTCCAGCGTTTTTTTTTTCTTATTCGATTTTCTGTTTTGCTATTATTTTCTCTGCTAGGAAGCAGCATATGTCTCAGTCAGCTGAGATTCAGAGCATGACCTCCCTTTCAAGCTAAAATAAATACTGCCCTTCTTACACTTTTTCCTTCTTCACATCTGCCCTTCTTGAAATTCTTTTAATGCATGTTCCTGATGGAGAATTGCAGGGCCTGTGTATCCCAGAAAGTGGCAGCTGATACATATCCTGAGCCCCTGAAAACCTGCTCAGTGCACCAGGAGGAGTGTATTCTGTTGAGCTGGCTGAGTTTTCTGTTCACCTTTCAAAACTGGAGCATGCTGTGCTTTGAGCAGAGGCTGTGAGGAACACACCTGGTGATATGGCCAGTGGGCCTTGTGATGATCTAATATCTTCCTATGCAGATGCATTCTGGGATGGCAGAAAACCAGAGAGCTTCTCACTGGTGAAGAAGTACCAACTTACATTTTTTGTGTAGAATGAGGTTGAGTTTGTGAACCACAGGCTGGGGTGACCTGGGAGATTTTTGTGCTTATTTTCACCACAAAGACACCTTGAAATATTTAAGTGCATCTAGCATTTTTTGTACTCTAAACTCATTGTAGTTAGAGTGAATGGTGTGTATTTCAGATACGATCAGGGCAGAGATGTCATCCAATCATGTTCCACATGTGAGCAGCTGTCAGCTGATGCTGCCACCTGAGTGTCGAGTTTAAATTCTCTTCACGCCCCTTTGAACATTCCATAGGCAATTCAATGCTCCCCGCCCCCCCCCCCCACAAGATTTCTGTGGGATCCTGGGAGTTCTCTTCTCCTGATTTAGAGTGCCTGTCTTCCTGGACCCTCATTCTCCTTCAATCTCATTTCCCGTGACTATTTTGTTTCTTCTGCTCTCCACTTATCAGGCTATAAAACGTAGCATCCCTCTTGCTTTTTGCCTAAACCATCCATACAAGACATTAAAAAATGTCACAGATTTTACAGGAGCATTGGGAGGAGAGAAGATGACTGATAGTAACATTAATGGTTTTAATTGGACTATTAGTTATCCCTGTTGTTAAAGGTCCTTCAGTTACCCTGTCACTTGGGAAACCTGACTGGTCACTTTCCTGTGGAGCCAACCTCCTGCCCTATTTCTTTGATATTTCTCCCTCCCTTCTCATCTGCCCTTCCCTTCTTTAAGTTCCCCCAATTTGCAAAAACTAGTAACTGTCAATTTGATCCACTGTCATCTTCTAAACCATGGCATACTATACCCAAAGGCGCTTTCCTAATCACTGTTCTGTGTCTATAGAATATACCTAAACACAGATAATTCCCTTATGTGAACTCGTCAGATAAATAATTTCATTTGCTACACGTTACTTTATGACCGAAGGGAATTCATTGGAAAGGTGCGTGGTTCCTGCTGCTGCAATAGTGGATGCGCTGGTCTCCCTCTGGGTCAGGAGCTCTTTAGGGCGGGACCTGCCACATCATTACCTGCACACGTGTGGCTTTTCACGGCTCCCAGGGACATTGGCCACTGTTCTGTTTCCTGATCTGTGTGGTGGTTATATGTGTGTGTTCATTTGTGATAATTACTTGAGCTGCACAGTTAAGAGTTAATCACTTTTCTATATAGATTTCAATACGTATGCTTTTTAAGCAGTGGCTTACATCAGATGGCACAGTTGTTATGTGACGGGCTTAGGTCTGTGGACTCCCAGGGAGTAGCTTCCCTCAAACTGAGTTGCTTCTGCAAAGGCCGAGGTGGGTTGGCTGCCTCCTCCAAAGATGTGGGGCTGGGTGCAAAGGAAATGAAGTTTGTATTGTCTTCCTATGTCTCTTCTCTCTGCTCACCCATGTGACTACCTGAACTTCCCCTTCAGAGCCCCAGAACCAGGCATGTTCTTTGCTTACATCCAATTCTTACATCCAGTGAGTAAAATTTTTCATTTCTTCTCTCAAGAGCAATTTTTAGGGGGTAGGCCTCATCTCCCCCAGTTTACAGCAGGATAGGCTTAGAGCCTCTGGTTAGGGGGTTCTGGGTTGAGGGGAAGGGTGTGATCTCCAGAGGCTGCTACCTGCTCCACCTAGATAGGGGTTCTCAAACTTGACTACACTTGAATCACCTGGGCAGCTTTAGACACTACAGAGCCTGGGTCCCATCTCTCCCACCACGTAGAACACTTTATTTAATTGGTCTGGGCAGATAGGTTTTAAACCTCCCCAGGTAATTCTAATTTATGGTCAAGGTTGCAGCCGCTGATCCTGATTTCTTTGACAGAACCTGCTAAACCATGAAGGTCTTAGCTGGAAATGGGAAACAAGATGCTAAGATATAACATCTGATTTTTAGCTCATTTTGGGGGTGAATCCTCCTGTTGAGTATGCTAGAAATTCAGAGAGTCTTGCTATATCTATCATGCAATGATTATTCCCCACTTCCGTTGAATCTCCACACATAGCCCAAATTAACTTCAGTAGCTTATAGCAGATGTAGACACTGGTACTGTATTTCTTTAAAAAAATTTTTTTAAGAATTCAAAGTTTTTTTAAAAAGATTTTATTTCTAGAGAGAGCAGAAGGGAGGGAGAAAGAGGGGGAGGGAAACATCAGTGTGTGGTTGCCTCTCACATGCCCCCTACTGGGCACCCGGCCTACAACCCAGACACGTGCCCTGACTGGGAATTGAACTGGTGACCCTTTGATTCTTAGGCTGGCACCCAAACCACTGAGCCACACTAGCCGGGGCTCTTCTTTCTTCTACATTGTTTTCTAGTGGTTACATGGTCCACCTGTCAGCCAGAGGCTCAATTGCCTATCTCAAGTGTCAGATGTGTGATTCCTCTGCTCACCACAAACATAGCAAGTTTCATACATCATCAGCCCCTCATCATGCCCTCAGGGGTCATTGCAGACTTGGGGAAGACTGAAGCTCTTTTCTGTGGATTTCTCTGGTTGGTTTTTAGGCTTATCTACTGAGCCAAGCCTCACAGCCATGCTAGCCACCTGTCTGCACCCTGCCTCCCACCCTCTCCCTGCCCCCAGAACAAATTGGCGTCTGGTAGTCCATGTGGACTTTCTCTCTCCTCTTTCTCTTTCCTTATCCCACCTCCAACTCTTCTCACATACTTTGGAAGAACTATGCTCTTCCTTCTAAGACTGGCCTATCCTATAAACACCTCTTCTGAGAAGCCATGGCATATTCTCCCAGAGGAAATTGCCTTTCTTTCCTACATGTTCTTGACACGGACTGTTGCCTCCTCATCCTACTTACTACAATCTGCTCTGAAGCCAAAGTTTAGTGAGCCTTTACATTGTTACTCATGTAACTATTAGTACAGTATAATTACTACTACAATGCTACAAACATAGGTTCTGTTGTGCAAGCTACTTACTATTATTTATCTCATTTCTTCCTTTCAACAGTTCTATCAGGTGGGTACTGTTATTAGCTCTCTTTTACAGATGAGAAAACTGAGGATTAGAGATTACATGGGTTCAGATATGGGGTTTCAAAGCAGTCCTCACTTGTTTACCTCACTGGCCTGGGATATCATAGAACACAGGAAATGTGTTTTTATAAGATTCATGAATACCTGTTTGTATCCACTAGAGCTCTCAGTATTATAGTTTTGGCATGGCACTATACCCTTGTTTCTGAATATGCATAAGTTTAGTGGATTGGCTTCCTTGACTTATGTAAATGAAAAACACGCGGATGTGGGAAGATGCAGCCATCAACAGCTCCCGTGAAAATGTGCTTGTTTAAATTTAGAACATACAGTTTTGATCACTGGAAACAATGCTGCCTTTAAGATGTGCGGGATGAAGCAAAAGCTTTGGGGAGTTCTTACTTAGATAAAGAGTTGAGTCACCCCAAATCGGCACGTCAATTCCATTCCGGCAGCCCGACCGTGTGCAATGCCGCCCAAGGAGAGCCTGCACAGTGGGAACGCTCCGGTCCAAATGGGGACTGGAGCCCGCCTGGGACCCGTTCTGGGTCAGGTTGCTTCTTCTATTGCCCTGATCTGGCCTTACAGTTCCAGCCAGTGGAATGGGACTTAGAAATTCTACAGGAAGGTGCTCCAAAGCACTGAGATCTGTAGGTGGGGGTCCAGCCAGGTTCCTATTTGTCTGGGTCTAAAGTGTGGTACTTATGGAAATATACAATAGGTAAATAATGGTTAAGATAATTGCAATAGAAGCCTGGGTAGGCATATACCAAACTCTGTATTCAGTAGGTGTTTAATAAATCTGAAAGTATTTTGGCCTGGTACAAATTACTCTTGAGCTCTACACTTAATCAATTTCTCACTTTCTCACTTGTAAGCCCTGTGATTCTGTTTCTCGCTTGTAAGCTCTCTGAATGTGTTCTCTGCACACAATGGGCAGTGATGGCACCCTGCCAAGGTCCTGTGCAGAAGTGTTATTATAATTATAACAGCCTGCATTTATTGAATTCTTATTGTGCGCTGGACATGATTCTAAATGTGTTACATGGCTTAATTTATTTACACACCTCACAACAACATTTCGAGGTGGGTTCTTTTATTCTCTTTTTATAGATGAGAAAATGAGGCATGGAGAGGTACCCCATTCAGACCTGTGAATCCAATGCCAGAATTTAAGCACAAAACCATCATACGATGTCCCCTGGCTCTCAGCCCTTCGCAAGCCTGGCTGCCTGGTAGAATTGTTTGTGGCACTTGAGAAAAGTACCAATAACTGGACATCATTCCCTCCCCCAGAAATTCCAATTTAATTGGCTCAGGCACCGATCCTCTTCACAGCTCCCCAGGTGATTCTCACGGCAGCCAGGCTGAGTACTAATAAAGAAGAGGCTTGCAGTGAACTTGCATTGAATCTCAATCAGGGTGACTCAACCTTGACAACACCAAATGAGTAAATGTGCCCGAGTGCACTTCAAAACTAAGTACTTCACACGTACTAGAAATTCTATGTGATGTTTATTAAGCTGGTACTTATCCAGAGTCGTCTTTGTTCATGCCACTGAGCAGAGAGACAGATATGTACAGAGAGTATCTCTTAGGCAGGAGAGAGTAGGGGCGGGAAAGGTGGGGGTAGACAGGGTTGTGGAAGTGGTGTGCTGCAGAGCGGAGGAGCATTTTCTCACCGATCATGTTAAGAATTGCCAGGACATGGTAATAATAAAAAGTAGACTGATTTTGTTGGTTTTATAATTATTTTAAAATTCTGTACACAATCATCCAACCCCATGGGTATGCTACAATTTGGTGTGTCATTGCTATTGCTTTGAAGTATATCGTCAAAATTACAAATTGTGTGTGTGTATACATATGTCTGTGTGTGTATAGTTATTTACCATTAGCATATATAAATAATATATACAGTACGATATATCATATACTATATATCTATAAATATAAACTTATATTTACATACAAATTATTCATGTATTTGTACTCAATAAATATATGAATAAAGTTATATAAAAATATTTCTCATAACAATCTTTTGAGAAAAGTATAGTGATCCTGATTTTATAAATGAAGAACTTGATACAGATTTTAAGTCACTTGCCTGATGCTAGGAAGCTAGTAATATATAGAAAACATTTCCTGTGTGATTTACTGACGTTATTTCTTTTAATTCTTTTAGCATTCTTATGAAGAGGTACTAGTCTTAGTCTTTTTTTTTTTTTTTTTTTTTTTTTAATAAAAGGCATAGAGAAAAACAAAAGGAATGCAAGTGACAGAATGTCAAAAAGTTCTTTCCGGCCTCTGCCAACTAGGAAGTAGTTGCACCAGAACTTAGCCTAAGGTGGTCTGCATTGAACCCTGTTCCTCAGTTTATGTGCCAACCTGCCTCTCATGCCATGTAGTCAAAGTCCAAACTCCAATTTGTTTTCTCGGTGTACTGCTCTCTCTCCTTAATCCTCTCTGCATTCCTGTTTGGTTCTTCCCACCTTGTTTTCAACTTCCAGATCCCTACTGACTGAAAAAAAAAAAAAAAAAAACCCAAACCCAAGACACTAGCATATGTCACTCTAAAATATGTCATTTTGGCATAAGAAATATTTTGACTGAAGGCAATTAAGAAGCAGATACAAGAAAAGCTCTCTGTCCTCTCTTATTTGCCTGAAAGCAGGATATACATTTTCAAATGTGTCTCTCCTCCTATTCCTACCAGGAAGGACAAAAGTTAATTGCCAGAGGAGATAACTTTAGATTCTTATCAGTGTGGACTCGGCACCAGAGGAATCTATACAACAAGCTACTAACCAGCTTTCATCCACTGTTTCCCATATATTTGCCTTTCCACAGTTCATGGTTCTTGGAAGCCTATAAACCTTCCTTTATTTGTCATTTCTCTGCAAATTCGTTCTTTGTTCACGATGCTATATAAGCCTGGACTCTAAGCCACCATTCTGAGTTACTTTTCCTGAGTTTCTCCCAAGTATAGATGAGATACACATGGTAATAAACTAGTTGGTTTTTTCTCTGGTTAATCTGTTTTTTATTGGACATGCAGGGCAAGGTCAAGCTCTCTCACAACCCTTCTCTCTCTCCCTGGGTCCGTCTTTGCTTGACCACAGTCCTAAACTCTGTCAGAAAGGATTACAGTACAAGGAAGAATTTGAAAGTAAATTTGGTGGCTATGTGACCTTGGAGAGGTTAGCAAACCTTCCTCCTATATTCTTCCTTCTGTAAAATAAGGATAATGTTAAGGTTCTGAAAGAGGGCTTGAGGGAGAAAAGTGTGGGAGACAAGCAGTCACCATTACAGGGACACACTTTCTTGCAGGAGGGGTGGGTACGCTTCGTCTGCCTGTCTGCTTTGTAGATTCAGTGTGAAACAGAGATTGGGAGTTTGAAGATCTCTTTGATTTGATCTGTGTTTAGAATTAAAAAGTTAATATGATCACTGCTCTCAATTGAACTTTGTCCCTACAAAATTTGTCTATTGATGTCCTAACCTGCAATGTGACCGTAGGTGAAGGTAGGAGCTTTGAAGAGGTAACTGAAGTTAAGTGAGGTCATAAGGGTGGGGCTGTAATCCCATATGACTGGTGTCCTTAGAAGGAGCCGGAAAGACCAGAAATGCACACAGAGGAAAGGCTGTGTGAGGATGCATCCAGCAGACACCCTCTGCGAGCCAAGGAGAGAGGCCTCAGGAGGAAACAAACCAGTTAGTTCCTTGCTCTTAAACTTCTAGACCCCCAAAATGTGAAAAAGTGTCTGTGGAATTTTGTTGTGGCAGACCGAACAAATGAATCCGGTCACTTTTGTGCTACAAAACCGATTCCAAGGTGATTGTTTCTGAGTGTGTTCACGCCATCTCAATTCAGCAGAAGCCTGTATGTGAGAACATTCAAGGCTGGGCTTGGCCTTTGCCAAGGTGATTCTCATCATTTTATTACAGGAAAGAGACCACCTTAATTTGTATGCAAAGAATTTTATTATTAATAGCCCAAGCTACATAAATAGCTTTCATCTTTCTGGGAAAAAAAGGTTTTTCTTTGTATAACACCCTGGTCTTTTGTGTCTTTTAAGGGACCTGATCCATTAAAGAGACTTTAATGTTTGTCCCAGTTTTATTTTTGTTTTTAAACCTTCCTGCCTGGCATGGATACTCAGCTTATGCCATCCTCTCTCTCTTAATTGGACTTGATGTTGAGTGACAGATCAAAAGCTCTTAAATTAGTAACAATGACAAATTGTCCTCAGATGGTGCTTGTACATAAAAGGAAACACTTCCAGTAAGCAAATGTTATGTCATCAAGAAAACTATTAATAGCTCTTCCAGTGATCATACCTGTGTAATTTCTTTAATCTCTGTTAATAACCAGCAAAGTTATAATTGCATATGGCGCTTAATTAAAATCTTTTATTCTATTAATGAGCATCCATGCTTCAGATCTCCCATTAGGTGGTCTGCAAAATTTAGACCATATTTCTTGAGGTCCATATTGTTAGAAGACATGAGAAAGTATGGATTCAAATAATCAGATTGGATAATAAAATTCAAAAAGGTGCAATGACTAATCATTGGATATAGAATTGGCCTTACACATTCTTTACACTAATTCCAGTATTTTAAGCTGTTTTTTATAAATTTTATTTTTCAATTACAGTTGATAGTCAATATTATTTTATATTGGTTTCAAGTGTGCAACACAGTAGTTAGACTATAGTGAGTTTTATTTTACATATTTGTATCTCTTGCATATAATATATATAATAAAGAAAAAATGTCTTTCTCCTAAGTAAATGAACCCTGTACGTAGCAAGTAAACCTCTTTCCTCAGTGAATAGACTCACTCCATTTTTACATCTCTTACCATCTACTCGCATACACATTGTGGCACAGACTAGCCGGACCCACCCTCTGTTTTTCCTGAGCACTGACCTACATTACTTCCAACTCCCTTTGTCCAGGGTCAGCCAGGGCCCACGGGGCTCATTCTTGTCAACGTCCTTACGCAGAAGCTCTGTTTGTCACATTTAAGCAGAGACCGTCACTTTTAAGCTGGTGGTCTTCTTTCTTCATCCCTCATTTCCTTCATCTATCTTTTAGGAAGTAAAGGGACCGGAGTTGGCAGGATCCCGGGCCACCAGCCAACTGTACGGAGCTGAGATCATCCATCAGTGCCTGCTGACTAAAGCTAGACTGTGACGTAATGAGAATTTAAGCTTTACTAATATCAGCCACTGAGATTTTGAGATTATTTTTATGGCACTTAGCTTACCCTCATACATATATCTTATCAAATTTCATAGGTAGTGATGAATTTTTATTTTACTTAAAAATGTTTGACATCACTGGGTTTAGAATTTCTACACACCATTTAGTCTTCCATGTGACACAGAGTTCTGATTTTAATGTGTGAATAATATCCCATGTTAGGTGAGGTGCCAAATTAACCATCACCATTTTTCAAATATTGTGTAGATCATTTCCTGTGTTTCCTCTTTAGGGAATAACCTCATGAATGTAACATATTTTTTTAGAATTATGTTGGCACATTTTTTAATAGTAATTTGTTAGTTTACATTGCCCCTAGCCATTATAAGGGTACAAATTATAACCAACCTTTCTGAAATTGAGAATTTATTCTTTAAAAATTTACTTGGCATTAAATGATACTTTATATGTAAACATATTATATATAAGGTTTTTATACATAAACCCATTATATTTAAACTCTTTGTGTATGCTTTATATAACCACTACACACACACACACACACACACACACACACACACTTTAATTACTGGTGAAGTTTGTATTTTCCATGTACGTTTGCTTACATAAATACGTTAGCTCCTTTCACACGGGGAATTTAATTCTGCCCATTGCACACAACCCTGCACACGACCCTTCAGTTTAACAGATGACACAGCTGAGAGCTGAGGTGATTAGTGAGGGAGGTAAAGTTGAGATAATGACTGAGTATCAGAGCACAGATCTCATAATTCAAATACAGGGATTTTCTATTATAGTAAAACTTCCATATTTATGAAATATGGCATGTCATTCTGGGCCCCGTGACTGTCATCTTGGAAAGAATGATCATGACATAAATAAAACATGTATCTCACCCTATTTCATTCCTTGTCACTTAATAGACAAGGTGAATTCAATAAAGGCCTCCAGGCACCGGCTGGTGCACAGTCCTAGGAGCTCAGATATTGTGGTTAAGCTCACCCCAGCCATGGGTAGAGTCAAGCACGGCAGCCTATCTCACAGCCTTCTAGGTCTTGCTATATGACAGGGATGAATGAATTCTAGATGAGTGATTTAGTATTAGTGATTGAATGGTTTAGTATTTGAAATGGCAGGAAAAGGGGCAGAGGCACATGATATCTGAGCGATAGTAAGTCATCCTGAGCAGAGTGTGTCTAGAAGAGAAGCAAGAGGTAATGCTGGAAAGACAAGTTAGAGCTGCTGCTACTGAATTCAGTTAGCAAGTATCAAGTTTCTACTGTGTGCCAGGCACTGCCATTGGTACTACATAGGCTGGTGGGGAAGCAAACCTGGAACTATACCTATAAAGATTTTAATGCGCTATCTGGTGCATAGTGTACCCACTAAAATGCTATTTATTATTATTACTTTAAAAATATTTTATTTATTTTTAGAGAGGGGAAGGGAGGGATAAAGAGGGGGAGAGACACATCAATGTGTGCTTGCCTCTCGTATGCCCCCTACTGGGGACCCCAGGCATGTGCCCTGATCCAGAATTGAACGGGCAACCCTTTCGTTCCAAGGCTGGCACTCAATCTACTGAGTCACACCAGCCTGGGCCTAGTTATTATTTTTAAAGTTTCATTAATGAGAAGACCAACTGTCAAAACAGACACAATACAGCATGATTAAATACAACAGTAGAAACACATGCAAGATACAGTTAGTCTAGAAGAGACCTGGGGACATAGTTAATCTGAAAGTAGATTGAATTATTGATACCAGTTCTTAACCCCTTCTGTGTCCATGGCATTTGCCATAGAAATGTATGAAGTTCTTTTCATCTCCACAGGAAAATTATACTTTCTCGTGCCTTGATTGTGCTATTGGCCTTGACCACCAAATGTTAGTAAACAAGGCAAACAGAAGCATGAATTGTGCTTGTGCACATGTGCACCTTTACTAAGCCACGTGAAGAACATGTTCTACTAACCTGATTGCCTCAGAGGGAAGATGAGAGACACATACACGAGGTCTGTCCAGAAGGTATCCAGCCATGTGATATGAAAAATAGAGACATTTATTGATGAACGTACAAGATACAAGAAATGTTATACACAGGACAGTGACACCTCAGTCCCCTTCAAAGTAGGCACCTTGGGACCTCTCACAGTTCTTCCAGTCGCCATCAGCTGCCCAGTCACATTTTCCTGAATCTCATCAATGGGCTGAAATCTTTGCCCTTTCAAAGGTGATTTTAGTTTTGGGAAAAGCCAGAAGCCACAGGGCACCAAATCTGGGCTGTAGGGTGGCTGAGTCACCTGGGTGATTTGATGTTTCACCAAAAAACTACACGAGACATGATGTGGAGTGGGTGCGTTATGGTGATGAAGCTGCCAATCACCAGTTGCCCATGGCTTCAGTCTTCTGATCATCCGAATACTTGCCACAAAAGAATGTTAAAGTGTAACACAAAATTTAATGCAGATTCATTGTTCTACATGCTCGGTCATTTGGAATACGACAGCCACACAGTATACATGCTCATTCAACAGCGTATATCACCCTCACTCACTAGCACAGTGAAGTCATCATTGTTCATGCATGCACATTACAGTCCACTCTCCTTGGCTGCCAGGTTACATTGATGTCATGAAAACCATTTTCATCATATTAATAATGGCAGGAGTTTTTTTAGGATGCACCTCATTGTATACACGGAGCTGACGCAGACCCACAGATCCAGAGCTTGAAGCAGAGTTACCACTCTAAACCCAGCTCAGGTCAGTCAACCCCCAAATGAGAAAGAAATAAACACTTGTTGTTGTCTGCTAATTGGATGTGGAAGTTATTGTTCCACAGCGATGTTTGATAGACACAAGGTTGATGTTCAAGGATGATCTTTCATAAGGAGTCATTTGTAAATTGGGTTTTGAAGAAGGAATAGAAATTTGCCAGGAGAAAATAGGGTAAGGATATTCCAGAAGATAAAATATGAAGGAAAATAATATAGAAGTACTTAATAACATGATTCAGCATTTTAGTAGTTGGGCCCTAATTGGAGCAGATAGGTTTAATGCATGATGGAAGAAAATCCAGAAGACACAATAAACAAGAAAGCCAGTGTACTACAGAAAAGAGGCTCCATGACTCTAAGAAGTGAAAGAAATTAAAATAGTGTCTGTTCCCTTAAAGAAGATGATCCACTGTAACAATAATTAAAATGATAGGCTTTTGAAAGCAAAAGCAGAAAAAAAAATCACAAAATAAAATGGAGATAATTCTCATTAATTTCATACCAAAATTATTTTTAAGCAGGTGAATTGTACAATAGTCTTCTTGCCTTCTACCTATAAAAATCCTTCCTATGACCAATCGCTTCCTATCACAAAGCCTGCCTCCCACCTTTCACTTTATTCTGTGTATAGTCATGACCTTTTCTCTTAGACCTGATCGGGTTCTTAAACAGACCTTCCTCCTTCCTTATTTGTTGTAGGGGAAAGGTAATTGGACTGGGAGCAGGCTGTTGTCCTGCCAAGCCAATGATTTATTTTGAGTCCTTGGACAAGTTCTTTTATTGAACCGAGCATCACTTACTCATCTGCAAAATCAGAAGTTTTGATTGGGTAATCTATAATACCCCACTTAGCATTGATATTTACACATCCATCCATCTAACAAATATTTCTTGAGTCTACTATGTGCCTAACAATGTCCTGGATCTTGTTCTCCTTTTGCAAGGAAAAGACAGTCAATAAACAAACTGACAAATGAGAACAATGTCTGATATTGATAAATGTTTTACTGAAAAATAAAATGTGATGTGATGTAATTAATAGTGATTTGGTGGCTGTTCTGCATTAAGTGGATAATAAGACATGGTCTCTCTGAGGGGGTGACATTTCAGTTAAAAATAAAATGACAAAAGGGGCCATTTTCGACAGGATGGGGAAAAATATGCTTATACTGACTTGTAACTAAAGAATTTATTCTATGAATATGGGGGATGGTGGGGCCAGGTTATGAGAGGCCTTCACTGAATTGTCAAATAGCTTATATTACTACATGGGTGGATAGTTCTAAACTGACTGCTCAAAAGATCAAATTGCGTGTATATGGGCAGGAAGCCTAGGGTATGCACTCAAATCAAACTACAGAAGGTAGGATCTGAGACTCAGATGAAAGAAAGTATAAATTCTACCACTAGGGTGCAGCATAATCACTTGGAAATATAGGAGGAGCGTCAGAGAGCATCTGGGCCAGCCCCCTGATTCTTAGGAAAACTGAAGTTCAGAGAGGTAGAGTGATTTGCCCAAAGTCATGCATCCAATTCTTAAGAATCGCGAACTTAAGTAAATCATGAATCAAGTTTTTGATAGGACTTACGGATTTGAGGTGGGGGAGGGAGAGCAGGCGCCAATGCTGATTGCTACAGCTGGCTGGAGGGTAAAGTCGCTGGCTGTTATCAGATTTCACTAGTTCTCTGGTTTTCAGGTTCCATTTGGGTAGAGCAGGAGGAACATTGTTAACACTGACACTCACAAACTCTATCGAAAGCCCTAAAAAGAAAAAAGGGGGGAAATTTAAGAAAAACCAGGCCAGCCTGCTTACTCCTATAGCATAGCCTGATTCCCATCTGGCTTAGCAGATCTGAGTCCTAGACCTGATTTGTGACTAGCGAGGGGAAATCTTATGTAGCAGCAGAAGCCCTGCGTTCATTCCCTATGGCCACCTTCAATCGTTTGTTCCCGGGCCTGGAAAATGATCACTCGCCTTCCCTGCCACATGTGGTTATCAAGAGTTAAGTAGAGACCTCAGGATAGTGTTTTGTATATTAAACGGTAAATGTAAAGGATGATTGGATTGTTTACTAGCTAAATTATTAATTAGGTGAATTGCTTCACTCTTCTGGGTCACAGCACACCAGTTTGGTGGGCTTTTTCTTCTTTTTTTAAAGACGGAATTAGATTAAATAAACCCTTAGGTCCCTTCTAGCTATAGCAGCCCATGATTTTATAGCAAAATAATAGCCTTAAATCCTTAGAAGTCATCCTCTAGTACTTTCTGTGCTATGGGATTTGCCACTGACCACCTTACACATCCTGCGATATCAAAGGGAAAATTTCATGACTGAGAAACTGCCTGACTTAGTTCACGCATATGCAAAATTCTAAGGAGCTGGAAAGGGTGTAGGACCTCACAGCATCCTCCTTTGGAGCTGACTGTCACATAGCTACAATTTCTCAATTTATATTGAAAACATAGCTAATCAGATTGTGTGATACCTCTTGCAGGACCACCTCATGAACCACTTGATGAACCATAAATGTAACTGGGTTTACACTGTAAATCCCTACAAGTTCATGGTCACAGATTACCTCACAAGGTTCTCAGGGCAGGATTCTGCAAATCACTGAATTGGACAATTGCTTCCTGCATAGTAGAGTAAACTCATTAGGAGCCCATGAGAAACTAACACTCATTCTGAAGGGGAAGATTAATTGGCCAATATCCTAGATATTTCCAAAGATAATGGGCACCCTGATAGCCAGCAGCTTTCAAATTTTTTTGTCAGTTATTCATGTTTGTGAAACAAAATACAATAAAGATCTTTTTCATTTGGTCCATTTGAAAAGGAGGGGGAAATCACCTTTGTAAAGAACTTTTACTGTGCAAGAAAATACTGGGAGAAATTGTGTATCTATACATTTTCTTTAAATTTTATTTTATTTGTTGTTCATGTACAGTTTTCTGTCTTTTACTCCCATCCTAGACCACCGCCCCAGCCCTCCCCACCTCCCTCCCATTTCCACCCCCCCCAGTTTTTGTTCATGTGTCCTTTATACTTGTTCCTGTAAACCCTTCCCCTTTTCCTCTGAAATTCCCTCCCCTCTTCCCTCTGGTCATGGTCAGTCTGTTCTCAATTTCAGTGTCATTGGTTATATTTTGCTTGTTTGTTTGTCTGTTGATTAGGTTCCATGTGTATCTATATCTTAACAATGGGGTAATGTGTAATCTTCCTTGTAAAATATGTACATTAAAATCTGGTTATTTGAAAATTATCAGGGAAAAGTCCTGACAAACGTGTGTTACTTTGCATTGTAGATTTAACAAAATATCCAACAAGAAACTTAATTAATCATGACATAATAAAACTCATAGTATTTCAAAGTTGGAAAGCAAGGATGTCAGCAAATGAAAACCATGACCTATCAAAGACAGCATTGATGATGCATTGACATTGCATTTTTGTGTTACTGAAGAGCTTATGAATAAATTGACATTAGGATCTTCACAGTATTTCCAACAACTGCAGAGCAGGAAGACTTAGCAGAATACTGAATTACATTCACTAGAAAACTCTTGTAATACCTTGGTTCTCATTTAAACACCCAGTTCTATTGACCTCTAATAACTAACTTAGAAGGTCAATAGTCATATGTCATCTTCATCGTTGCAAACATGAGCCACCTGGAGAGCTGCCTCTGAACTAAGGAAAGTTTGTAAACCCAGGAGGAGGGTGTCATGGGCTTTGCTGCAGATGAATTGCCTGATGCTTAATAGTTCTCTCATGATTTTTATGTGGAAGTTTTGGTATTCTGTATAAAACTACATTTTGTGTAAAATAGATCATATTCTCTCCTACTGGGTCACTTAAAACTAGGAATTGAGGACTCAATCAAGTACATGCCAAAGATTATGTTTTAAATTTACTAATTACCTGAGACAGAGGGAGAAAGGGGCTATTACTAATTGCTCACTAAAGATCAGGAATCTTTCTAAATGTTACATATGCTATGCTAAACAATCTTTGAGATATTTTTTAATTTGCCCTGATTTATTGATTAGGAAGCAGAGATTCAGAAAGTGAATGAATTTGTTCAAGTTTATGCAACCAGTAAGTTATGGAGCTGGGATTTAAAGCAGTATCTTTTAGTTTCAAAAGTCCGTTCTTTTCATATTACTGGTGTTACTAAGGTGACAAATATCCTTCTCCAACATTGAGGACACATAATTTCCAAGCACTTGTGCCATCAGTATGATATATTTGTCCATTATGTCACCCATGGTCTGGGGACTATAGCAGCCATAAAATGCTGAGCAACGATGAATGGCCAGCATTCAGGTTTAGCAAATGAGGTGAGTTTCTTGAGAAGTTTTTAGAAATAATATATATCAATTTCAGCCTCTCCACATGACATCACAAGAAAAAAGTATTTGTCTTTTTTTTTTTTTTTTTTTTTTTTAAGAATTGAAGCCATAGAGAACTTGGTGTCATCAACTACTCCTTTGAAAGAAAGACCAATGAGAGAAACATTTAGTTTCCTGGGGATGTGATGAAATTTCAAAGCCAGCAATATCACATTTCATCTCCCTAATCCTATAGGTCTATGCCACCCAAGAATGCACTGGAGAATTCTGATGCTTTGAGAGCAGAATATCAAAGAGCAGACAATGAATAAGTAATAAAAGTGGGGGAGTCTTTAGCCACTTTCCTTTCAGCATATGGTGCTTCGTAGGCAGCTCTGCAGTGAAGGTAGGTGAAAATAAACCACTTACTCCTATGAGCATAGCACCAGGAGCTCTGCCAGATAATTTATGTGCATAAGTATCTATAATTATACATGTTCATACATATTCATTTCCATGCTCCTAATTTTAGAGAACAGAGAAGTGAATAAATTGATTAGTAATTTGATTGTATTTGATTCAGCTGGCTCTCTTAAGTGCCTTGTAGAGGTCCTGGAGAAAATTTCAACTAATGGAGAATTCAGTTCAGCCTCAGACCTTTGGGACTAGTAGATTGACTGTTGATGGCGTGATTGAGCCATTCATTTATTCAAACATTTTATTTATTCATTCATTCAACTTTATGTCCTAATATACCTAGGCATTTTACTAGAAGACACCAGAATTGATAAGTGATTGGACCTACAACATTTATCATCTATCCTTATGGAGAAGATAGCCAGGTATCTATTACAGGACAATGTGGCTTAGTGCTAAATGCGTACAACACAGGCTCACGTTTCAGGAATGATTTCCCGGAGATGGAGAAATTTGAGCTGCTTTTTGAAGGAGGGTTAAGAGCTACTTGGATGAAGACATGTGAGTGGGAGGCAGAGCTGTTAAGAAGGGTTCTGGTCCTTTAAATTTCCAGAAACTTTGTACCATTAGGAGGAAGTGGTGGAGAGTGTTTGAGAAAGTTGCAAGGAGGGGTCAGATGGTTACCTCTCCTACAAACTAGTGCAGAGCCTGGAAGGGTTTTAAGCCAAGGGGTGACACACTAGATTTTCACCTCAGAAAGATCACTCTCTGTAGAAGGAAGATTGGATTTGGCCCAAACTCTGGGCAGAGAGTCGAGTTAGAAAGCTTTTGGAAGAATTCACACAAGGAATGATAAAATTCAGAGCTTAGTATGTAACAATAGACTGTGGGAAAGAGGAGAAAGGTTGATAGAAGAAAGGTAAAAATTAAACAACTTGGGATATTATGATATATGAGAGGAGACATAAGGGTAAACCACGTTAGTGTTTATGCAATTGGGTAATTAGGATACCATTCATGACATGAACACAGTGGGGAGGAATGTGTGTCCAATGAATTTAGGGTCATGGTAAGTTTAAAATGAGAAGTCACAGAACTGGTGCTGAGTTGGGGTTCAGCCGCACTCTCATTCTCACATAGGACTATAGGACTGTTTGCAGACCGATGCTCCCTGGTCACGGTTTACCTATATTTGGAACACTTTGTCCTTCTTCCTCCCTCCTTCCCATACAAGGTTGTACTTCTGTTTTAAGGGTCATCTCAGGCAGTGCTTTCTCTGTGAAGGTGTCTGTTATCTTACCCTTTCCACCCTTGCCCCCATTGCTCACTCTACCTAAGTCCCATGTCTTTGGTCCTCATCTCATCGGATTGCCATTACGTGTGCATGTCCATCTCTCTCAACATCCTGAGAGCTCCTTGAGGGCAGGGAGATCCACATCTCATTCACTTTTGCAACCTCAGCTTCTAGCTGGTCTGACACCCAAAGGGCACCCGATAAATCTTTGTTTAATAAGATTCTCTCCCACTTGGCACTCTGTTTCCTTGATTCTTTCTCTTATCTGGCATTTCATTCTCACTTAAGATCCATTCAGAGCTTTCCCAGTGAGGCAAGAAGAATTACATTGATCTTGTTCATCTACTTCTGGCTCTCCCCGCTGGTGAGTAGTGGAAGAGAGCTCAAGAGTGTTTCTCAGAGGGAGTGGGAGGAGGGATCCTAAGAGAAACTTTAGGATAGAACACAACATCCTGCCAGTTCACCATAATTCACTCTTCTGCTCTCTGTACCCTGGTGTTTTGTGCTTCACGGGCACACATGGAGCCAGAGCTGTCAGGGACAGAGGGAGCTGGATACCTCACAGTTGCCATGCAAGGTCTCTCTCTGAACCTGACCTAGGGAGACTCAGACTCTCAATATCTATAACTGGATGGTTATAGCTTGGTGGTAGGCTTCCCTTGGTCAAATTTTGACTTGGAACATTAGTGAGCTACAAGTTGGGAGTCCTAGTCTTCCCTAGCTGTGCATGTTGCCCATGGAGATCACCTGAAGAGGAGCCTACTAAGCCCCCCAAACAAACCAAACCCATTCTGAACCAACATTGGCAGCACCTTGCTTAGCTGCAGCAAGTTGTGTCTACACAAAGCCTAGTCTTGGGTACTACGTACCTAATGATTAAATACATAGAGGACTAGACCTAGAGGGTCGAGCATGCCCACACTCCCAGTCCCATGAAAGCATTAAATCAGCCACACCATCCTTTTTCTTGTTGAATTTAAGCTTTGGGGAGGATTAGGTCATTAGCCAGCTCAGCCTGACAAATGCCCACAGAGAAGCTGTCATCCTAGGATTTTAATTGTGAGCCCAACCTGTTTTGTAGGTGGCCCCAAATTATGCGCATTTCTTCTTATACCTTGGTCTCATGGCTAAAAGGTGTTTCTCACAATCAGCCTAGACTCCACTCAATGAACTTATTTTCTCTTATGGTAACTGCTTCAGCCTGAAACTCTTGATGTACTTTTTACCTTCTTAATCTTCACCTGGATGTCCACAACACTCTCACACTTTCCCAGATTGTAAAGATTGACAATGCTGTTGGAACTCCATTCTGACTTCAGCATGTCAGCCTCCCATCTCAGGGCTGTTCCTGCAGCTCTGTCAGATTAGACCAGACTCCATTGCACTAGGACGTACACTCTGCTTGCTTACTCTTCTTGACTGCAAGAGTCAGTAGCAGGCTAAGAAGCTAATGTCAATTCTGGCCTCTTTTCCCTAGATATGCAACAGTCACCATTTGATGCTGGCTCATTTACTACCCTGGGGTTTGTAGATGAAGGTATAAAGAGAGAGCAGAGGGATTTGTCCTGGGAGAGAGCCAGGGAAGCCAGGTCTGTGTCTTTCTCCTTCCCAAGCCATGCTTGGCAGAAGCTAGAAGTCAGAAGCCAAGCCATTTAGCTTAGAAGAGAAATGGAGAACATCCAAATGACTGCCAAAGACTTTGGGACTGCATTGCCAAGACCTAGTAGCCTGGACATCAGGAAGAAGAGGTGTGCAAAACAATAGGAAAATGGGAGAAATCTCCTGAGCCTGAAACAACATAGAGGAGGAGATATTCAGAGGGACCGATATATGGGTAAATTTTACTTGCGATGTATTTGCCAAGACCATGCTGAGAATCAGAGCATCACAGATTCACAGAACCTCAGAGCTGGGAAGATTGTGAAATTATGTTAGAGAAGCCCACTGGGGCAAGGTGGGCAACCTCAATAAATAAGTAGGGATGGAGGCTGATGGGGAGTGATGAACCCCCCATCCAGACAATTGGTACATGTGGCAAGTTGGCCCATTATTGCAAGATCTTCACATTTTTCAAGAAAAACCAGAAATCTAGATTTCATGTGAACTTTTATGGCTTCTAAATGCTGTCAAATAGTTAGAATTGTTTTCAAACACAGAAAAATGAATCTGTGGACTGGGTGTAGTGTCCAATTTAAATGAACTTTTTTATTTTTAAGGTGATAACTGCTCATGCCCAAGGAAATAAGTATATTTTCCAAGGGCCAATAATTATAGAAGGAGAAATAATTGATGGTTCATTATACTGTCTTCTATCTATCTATCTATCTATCTATCTATCT